>CM049394.1:14405107-14557607 GCA_026937815.1 Etheostoma perlongum
TATACACAACATATTAAGCTTATATTCTGAAATGGGATTTCCTAGACCTAATTTAGGGAACTTCACATGGAGCATTGTGAAAGTCCTCGGGGGGAGTTACTTCTCTCTGTTATTGAGTGTCTTTGTAGGCCATTAGAGAGATAAACAGTATGTCTTTGGGTGTGTTCAAGAAAATACTAATCTTATACTTAGATATAGATAATGATTTCCTGGATTAGCAGTCTTGGAAGTTGGAAATTAAAAAAAACTTTGTTGGTCTGTTTTTCTCATTCCTATTAAACTAAATTTGTTAACTTCATTTAAAAATAATAAATGTATCCATAAATGGTATCCTGCTGTTTCACTGTATTCTGTGTTGTTATGTAGTGTTTAGTTGTAGAGTTTTTCTGGTGTTTTATTTGCAAACTGCCTGAAATCTAGATAATGAGATGAGAGAACATCGTCAGGAGAGACCAACTAGCTTACACAACAGACAAACAACAACAAAAAGGAAAAAAGATTTTAAAAAAAGAAAACTAAGCCAACATAACTTGTGTTTTTGTATTTAGAGCTATACTAGCTAAACAACCTTACACTTTAAATGCTGTTGACATAGGACCATGGTGTATACTTAAAATTTATTTAAACGATATCAGATACCCTAATTAATATTATATCATAAAATATTTACCCATTGAAAACATATACAACACTCTCTCTGTTACCATTGCAAACCAAGAACACAAACATATTTACTCCCCACCATCACTGCCGTATTCCTTTTTTTACTAACAGTGGTTGGCAAGGGTGTAGCTCATTAGGAATCACACATTTACCCTAAAATGAAAGAATTGATTTTATATTCTGTGCTGCAACTAAATAAGATGAAGAGTGACAGGGACGGTTTTCTAAGACTAGAAAGTTGTCCAATGCGCTTAGATTCAAACACTGACAGATGCTCGTGCCAACAACCTCTATCAACCTCTATCACTACTTCTGTTACTGCTTTTACTATTTTTATGACCATTAGGACTGTCATTGTTTCCACTGTCGGACCACACAACATTTATTGATGTTGTGTGAAATATAGATGAAATCATCTGTGAGTGTCATTATACAGCACATGTTCTTACTTCATTTGCCACATTGATGTCTTTTGGCTAAACCTTAGTCAGACTTGCTCAACATGCATAATAAGCATGCAGGAAGGAAGCTGTGGGGAACAGAGGAAGCTAAAGGCCAAATCTGTAACCCTAACATCCAAAAAGGGGAGACCTGCCTTTGCAAATTAAAAACATGTTGGAGAGTTGTACTGTTAGTATTGTTTACATGACTTTTGAATAGAGAAAAGGTCACATCATTGTGTACGTCTGTTGTTTTCTTCTACAGAAACAGATTACAGACTAAAAACTCTAATGCTTTCCTTTTCTCAGTTACTAAGTTTTCTCAGAACCTCCTTGGGGATCCGAGCACAGATGGACCTTAGCGGCTTCATGTATCTCCTGGTCATGTGCGCTCTCAATAAGGTAGCCGTTGTATGTAAACTGTGCAGTTGCCTGAAATACAAAGTTTTCTGCTAAATTTGTCACCTTGACATGATTGCTTTAAACGTTTTTGCAGCTTCACCACTGATTTTTAGATCATCCATTCCATTTTGAAGCAAGTTGTTTTAGATATTCTATTTTATTGCATATTTCTTTAGTTGTTAGGGTTTCTGTATTTCATGTATTTTGGCCATGCATTGGCGACACAAGATCAAATATGATCCCCTGTATATAATTAACAAATTCATAATAAATGTGTTTTTAGAAAACTAACTCAAATTATTTGCTTCTAAAAAGCAACAGGGCCTTGCTGTCATTCAAAATTCTTTATTTGATTGACTCCCTAAAAGGCGTACTCCAGTGATTTAATATTGTACAACCATAAGGTTGAGGGACTAATGAGAGACAGATTAAAAGAAGAATGACCAAAATTGAAGTAGCAGAGACTGAGATGTACTTACCTTTAGGTCCTGATATGGGTCAAACTTGATCCTACACTTCCCACAATGCAACTTGAAATTTAGCTCACCCAGAGCTCCAGAAGAAATTATGCTTTCACTTGTGATTTAGTTTTTTCAGAAAAATGATCTGTTACATGTATTTTACCTACTAAAATTCTTGTTTACTAGCTCTTGCTTGACAGATTCACTCTAATTTCTGTATTTGTGTGTATGTGTGTGTTTGCTTGCTGAAATGCAACGATCTCTTTTAAGCTGCTTGTGGCGACAAGCCTTGCAGATGATTACCAGGAGCATCTGAACCATAGGGGAGAACATCAGTCGACACGGAACCAAATTGCCACGGCCCAATTTGAATGTTTCCAGAAGATTTTGAATAACTCGCACCGCAAAACAAAAAGAATAGGTGAGAGGTTTATTTTAAAAAGTGGGTTCTGGTGTTACTATTTTTAATTTTAAGTCACTCCAATGAGTGATGGAGTTCTCAAGTTCTGGAGTCGGTATTCTCTTGACTCGTGACTCGACTTAGACTCGTGCACTGATAACTTTGACTTGAGGACTTATGAAATTGGACTTGAGCGTCCATGAAATAGGACTCTGAAGTTGGGTGAAGATACTGATACTTTTATGTGTAATAGGCAGTGATGGCGTACTTGAGTCCGGGACTTGGACTCGAGTCCAGCTCGAGTCACTTTTCTCTATACTTGTGACTTGACTCAGACTCAAACTTAGGTAATGGTGACTCAGACTTGGACTCCAACACTGGGGACTTGAGACTCTGACTCGACATTTGGTGACTTGACTCCAAGACTAACTAACATACCACTGGTTGTCCTTTGTGGTCAGCAGGGCCCATGTGCAACGCAACATGGGATGGATGGCTGTGCTGGGATGAAACTGAAGCTGGAACGACAGAGCAGGGCTGTCCTGACTACTTTAAAGATTTTGATCCTCATGGTAAATAATAAAACAAAATGATTCCTAATTGGACGTTTAGCTGTATGCCATTGGTTCCATCCATACACAAACTTCTGGTTTGCAAATTTGTCGACAGCGATGGCGTCCAAAGTGTGCTCAGAGACAGGTGAGTGGGGACGCCACCCCGAGAGCAACAGGACATGGACAAACTTCACAAACTGCCAAGCCAACACAACACATCATGGGACAGTAAGCAGGAATAAAGACAATATAATGAATATATGAAGAAGCTTTGGCTGTGAAGTCGTATTAACTTTGTTTTCTAGCAGGCGGCAATGACTCACTTCTACTTGGTCATGATCGGTCACGGCCTGTCGCTGGTCTCATTGCTCATATCATTGGGAATATTCTTCCATTTTAAGTAAGAAAGGTCTCTTTAGTTCCCTTTTTTTGTAAATGCATTAAGCCTGTATATGGAATGCATCTGAGTGGGTAAAATGATTTATTGCCACTTTTCAGTTTAAGGATACTTTTACGAGCCGTACTGTAGGCCTACCTAAAAGATCCAGGATCATTGAAGCTGATGAAGTATGTGAATGCCTATGTGTATCCTCTACCACTGCCCTCAGGAGTCTGAGCTGCCAGAGGATAACGCTCCACAAAAACCTCTTCTTCTCATTTGTGTTGAACTCCATCATCACCGTTGTCTGGCTTACAACAGTGGTACAGAAACAGGGACACGCGTACAACGATTCTGTGAGTGATTTGACTTCTTTTTTACATTAAACCAGAGATCTTCAACAGGGGGTCCTTGGAATTATTGATAAATATTTGAAAGTTGTTTTCAAAAACGTTAATGTCTTAGCATGAATCCAACATATCGGCCATTAGTATCCATCCACAAATACAGTTCATCCTAAGGATGCAGAACATTAAAACAAATTATTATTTTAATAGCTTATAATTCTATGCACTATAAAGGTATGTATAAAGGCTTTAGGCAGCGCACATGTTATTGTTGGCTCAGTTTAATATGCAACTTAATTTTATACAATACAGTATATGCAGTGGGGGGTCCCTGCTCCGTCTTGCTTAGTTAAGTGGTCTTTGGCTCAAAAGGTGCTAGAGACCACTGCATTAAACCACATTTTGCTTGGCATTTCTGTTTTCACTAAAACCATGACGATTCATGTTGCTTTTTCCCTTCTAGGCAAGCTGCAAGCTGGTCATGTTCATCCACTTGTATCTGCTGAGCTGTAACTACTTCTGGATGCTGTGCGAGGGCATCTACCTGCACACTCTGATCGTTGTGGCTGTGTTTGCGGAAAAACAACATCTCATGTGGTATTACCTGCTGGGCTGGGGTAAGGAAGGAGGACTCATGCATGTAAATATTATGCACATTTCACTCAAATGTCATTAATGTTCTAAATTGATTTTGCAGGTTTTCCACTCGTGCCTACGGTGATACATTCAATAGCACGCCACTGCTACTACAATGACAAGTGGGTCTCCATCATGGCCATTTCTCAATGTCATAGTACCTCAATCCAGTTGTTTTGACTGGGCTGTAACTATTATTAAATATTGATTATTTTCATTGCCGATTCTTTTCTGTTGGTGAAAATTGATGGATTAGTTGGTTGGTTTATAAAATGTCAGAAAATGGTGAGAAATGTGGATCAGTGTTTCCAAAAGGCCAAAATGACGTCCTCAAATGTCTAGTTTCATCCACAGCTCAAATTCAGTACTAAGTTTACTGTCACAGAGGAAAGAAGAAACTAGAAAACCATTCCCATTTAACAAGCTGAATTCAGAATTTTCAAAATAGTTGGCAATTAATTCAATTGTTGACAACTAATGGTTTAATCTTTGCAACTCCAGTTTCCATACACTGTGTAACATGATGATCTGATTCATGATTTCACAGATGTTGGGTCAGCTCAGATACTTCCTTGCTGTACATTATCCATGGCCCCATCTGCGCCGCTTTGGTGGTAAGCTTACTTCCCTGGTACCCCCCCCCCATACACAACTGCAAACATGCACACAGGCTCACATCCATGACTCCCTTACCCATCTGGCTCTCACCCTCCCCTCTGCCCCTTTTTTCCTCCTGTTGCTGCAATTTAATATATACTATGCAATTTGAAAAAAAAAAATTACAAAAATGGGCACATGTTTATAATATAATGTAATTTTTTTATAATTTTGAGCCTGTAAATAATGTTGACAGTGTTAATAATTTGTTTGTTGTTTCATCTGCATACTGTATATTCTTTATACTGTACATGTGCACTGTTTATTGGAAAGCATTGACCTACATTTCACTACATATGTGCCTGCAATAAAATTGAATTGAATTAGTGCCCGGCCAGGACTTTACTTCTTGCTGGTTTTCAGTCTGGTCATCATGAAATTGATGAAAGTGATGTGTCAAAGTTTATTCTAATACAGGCATTTCCTTTTGTCTCTGTATGTAATGTAATTCTTCTTGGATTCCAGGTGAATCTGTTCTTCCTGCTGAACATCGTTCGGGTTCTGATCACCAAGCTGAGAGTGACGCACCAGGCCGAGTCCAGCCTCTACATGAGGGCGGTGAGAGCCACCCTCATCCTCATCCCTTTGCTGGGCATCCAGTTTGTCCTGCTGCCCTACAAGCCGCAGGATCACTGGGTCTATGAGATCTACCTGTATGTCATGGAAATCCTCATGCACTACCAGGTTAGTGCACACGTATGAGTTATCCAGCACTGACAATAAAGAATTGTTCCACTGCACAAAAACATTGACAAAATGCTTTCACTCCAAAACAACATGAGATTAAAAGCTCTGCTGTAGGAACAGATGTGTTGCATAACTGTCAAATAATAATTTTGTGGTTTACAATTACAAATATTTCTAGAATAAGAGCATGACCATGTGACAGCTGTTTGAGCTTGAGGGATTTCCAATCATGTGAAACTTTTTTTTCTCATGCAGGGTCTTTTGGTTTCTACAATATTCTGCTTCTTCAACGGGGAGGTGAGTAATGAGTCAGCATTTATGACTAAGAACATCTCATATTTAAAGCTTAGATTTAGAATTTGTGTCCCATTTACAAGTTTTTAACATTATTAGGCTATCAATTCTTAACTTCTCAAGATAGGGGTGGATTGGGACCAAGGGTGTCTTCCTGAGGGACAGTTTGAGAGTTGTATATATGTATATATATATGTGTATGTATACATATAGAAATAGGTAAAGAATCAAAGCGACTTGAGCTGCAAAAGGGGCCCCGAAGGAGCTTTTTTTTTACGGGGCCTACTCTTTTTGAATATGGAAATCCTCTATTTGAATCATTTACAATTATTTGTGAAAGACATGTTCCCGCCATTTTCGGCTTGTCATTTTATGTCAATCACTGGATAATTATGGATCTGTGTTGTGTTTGGTGCTGCTGCTGTTTTGTATTTGCGGAAAGACGTGTCATTTCCCTCGTTAAAAGATGATGAATCATCAACTCACCGGACACACCGACTATCTCGGCTACTTTTTCCCACGCCTCGTTTTTTTTTTTTTACTGGTCCCGATACGCAAACAACGACATATCATAAATGATAGGAAACCCAGCAACGGCGATGATGAGCTTCCCCATTTTTCCTTGTTTTGGTAGGAACGAAACATGACCAATTAATGTTTCCATGACGAACCGCGTCAATCATTAAAAAAATTTCAACTTTCAGAACACGCCATGGAAAACAGCAATGGAATTTTTTTCAAACTGAGACTATAGAAAATGAATGCATTGTATTCGTTACAATTTGTTTTAAAATGCAATGAAACTAATGTGAATGTGATGTTTTACCGCCAGCGATTTGAGCGTTTTCCTGCTCACATCCTATTTTTCAAAGGTCAAAAGGGAAACAGGTGGTAGAAGCAGAGTTTTTTTTTTTACTTCGTCCTACTCTTTTTGAATATGGGAATCCTTATTTGAATCATTTACAATTATTTTGAAAGACATGTTCAATCCATTGGGCTTGAGTGCTGCCAATCTTATGATTTCCATTGGATCTGTGTTGTCACTTGGCTGCCTATTCTGCCAAACTTCCCAGCCCTTGTCACATGACCAATTAATGTTTCCATGACGACAATCAAAAAATTCTGAAACCATGGAACCAGCAATGGAATTGTTTTTTGGCAAACTGAGACTATAGAAAATGTGCATTGTATTCGGAGTTACAATTTGTTTAAAATGCAATGAAACTAATAATGAATGTGATGTTTTATTTAGCACAATTACATTATGTACAGATTTTCCTGCTCACATCCTCTCTGTGTCTCTGCCTGCAGGTCCAGAGTGTCCTGCGGAGACACTGGAACCAAACTCTTGTACATTTGCCAACGCCGACTTCTTCCGCTCGGCGTCCTATGTTGCGTCATCGCTCACAGAGGTCCACCGCTTCTACAGCATCGAAAGCCACACCGAACACATGAACGGCAAGAGCTACTCGGACATCTTCAGATCGGACAGCCCTTTCGTGTGAAGCTGGCACTACAGATTCTTTGACTTCTCCCAAGATGTTACCAGGGTTGATTTCTTCTTGGAGTTTTACTACTGTTCATGGCAACATCTCCTTGCCACACAAAAACTCTTGTATATTTTACTTTTTCTTTTAAACTATGATTATTACCAGAACGCAAGGAGCTTGAGGCCAAAGCAAGTTTCTTTGTTATTATTTACATCTCTTTGAATATTCAGAGGGGCTGTTGCCGGACACACGGAAGAGGCCATGTTTCAACCAACACTGTAAAGCATTAACACAAGGAATTATTAATGCTTTTTTGCATCGTGTGGAATAATCTTGAAGAGACCTTGACGAACAAGAACCTGTTCTGTTGAGCTGACTGATAGAATCTTGCAAAGAGAGAGTTTTTTTTGGTGAATTTGGATGATATTAATGCAATTTAGAAATGGCCAGTTATTGGTAAGGGTGTTGTGGAAAGTATATGCACAAAACAGCCTTGTCTTGAAATCTGTAGAAAGCATTTCAGGTTTTATTTATAGGCACATAACTCTTCATCATCGTAACATCAATGTAGTTGCTGGGAGTTAGCCTAATGGGAAGCTTGAATAGCAAAAAAGGAAATGGAAAGGCAAACTGTATGTCTTTAAGAAAGTGAAAGTTGCATGATGCCTGTGGTGAAAAATACACAAAAAAAACAAGAAGAAACAATCTGCTAGCTTGCTTTGCCAAAAGTCATTCCTGCTTCAACTTTGGAATTAAACTCAGAATATAGGGCTGGGAGTATTTATGTATTTTTTCCTATAGTTCAAAACAAACAATGAAGTTCACAATCAAATGTCACAAACAGCCGACATTGTCTTATCATGTTAATGCTCCGTTAGGCTCAGTGTTTTTCATGCTTTATATCTGATCATTCCAAATGCTGTAGACATTGTGAGAGTCACAAAGGAAAATATGACTGCATGAGTGCATGTGTTGTACATAAATGTACATAAACTGTATGTGTGTATGAATATGATAAATATTAAGGCACACAACATGAAGCCTTTAGTGTACTTTTTACATCTTTTTAGCTAGAAACATGTCAGTGTATATTACTTATGTTACATTTTTTAGTCCAGAAAACTGCAGCTGGATAATTAGTAGTAGTTGTTAAATGTTTTGGATGAAATCCCTAAAGATTTGAGTGTCCAGGAAACAAGTTCAGCAGGAACTGACTCTTGTTGATTCATTGATAAAATGAAGTCCGTCCCCCCCAGTTTGAGATAGTAAGGAACTTTCCTGAAGCGTGATGAGCTGCTGGTTTCAGCCCTCCAAAAACAAGAAATACACGTATTCCCTTCTTTGGTGAGAGCCATATGAGAAGATCAACCACTCTTGTGTTTTCAATATAAAGCCAGGAGATGGTTAGCTTAGCTTAGCTTAGCATAAAGACAAGGAGGTGGAAAAAACCAGGGGGAAATAGATAGCCTGGCAAGATGGATAATGCTCTGCGAAATATGTGGAACTATTCCTTTAAATTTGCAACACTGAAGCCTTAAATCAAATTGGCTAAAACACTTCAAACCGTCTTCCTCTGTATCACAGAATATTTATGTTTATGTGTACTATACATTTATGACATGATTTCTGAACAGATTTTTAGCGATAGAAGAAAAACTTCTTCTGTTGTGTATTTTACTATACAAGAAACCCTAAATAGAGTATCTGAATGTGCTTAATAGTGGGCACACAGTCAGATATTTATTATATTTAATGTTACACTGGACACAGTTAAATAGCCTGTAAGTTGTCTCGGCTCTAATGCTTGATTGGGGGCATTCATTTCTTAAAGCAATAATTTCACTTTTTGGAAAATTTGCTTTCTTGCTGAGCATCAGATGAGAAGATTAATACCACACTTGTGTATTAAGATCTCACTGCCAGCAGCTGGTTAGCTTAGCTTAGCTTAGCATAAAGCCAGGCTACCTGTTTCCCTCCATTCCCTGGTCTTCATGTTATGCTAAGCTAACCAGCTGTTGACTGTAGCTGTATGGGCCCTGCAGACATTATTCTTATCTAACATCCAAATTGTCTGTAATGTAATTATTTCTTTGAAGAAACAAGTCTAGCTTGGGTTTGTAGCTATCTGTATTATTGTGCAACACACAGAGTATCAATAATAATAGTACTGCTATACACAGGCTGCATTAGAAAAGAAACAATATGCCTTTCTGTACTAAAATATCCTAAACTCAAAGTTCAATTACCTGGAGCTTTCTACCATATTCTAGAGAAACATGCACAAAGCTAGTAAGTGAAACTGGAGTTTGAAGAAATTGATCACAAATGTGTCAAAAATAGATTTCTGTATACAGTATATATATATATATAAGTCACAGTCTGAATCCCATTAAAATTTTTGTAACATAATTGTGTCAACAAATGCTTGTCTATACTGAAGTAATAATGCTGTAAATTAAAAAAAAGCTTTTTTTAAACAGAGATTCAGAAAAACACAGTTGTTGTGTTTTGTTTCCTTAATGTCTTTTCTCCTGTTCCCCTCAAGGACAAGTGAAAGAAAATATCCAAGTGTATTTTCTTTCCCACATATTAAGGGTGGGATTTCCTTGTCTGACCTTAGAAAATGTTTCCCACTGAAACAAATATTGTTTCCAGACAAAGCAGGGCGTGTTGCTGTCTGTTCCTCGTCCAGAAACGTGTATGTGACCAGGTGCAATTAGGAAGTCTCAAAGGAAAAAGTGCTAAATCTGTTCTGTCACTGCATTATTCATCTAAATCAGAACGGAGACACTGTAAAAGCGCTTAACATGCCACTTTTCTTTCATCTGTCTGATGATTAAAAGCACGTGTGTGTAACCGTTCATCAGTGCACGTAATATTTACGAGCTACTTGCATGCCTCTCATAGTCGTGACCTCAATCCACAAAGGATTCCGCGTTTTTTTGGGAACGAAACATGGGGCCAAGGCCCTCTTTCTCCCCTTTCATGTCTAAAGCTGTCCTATCTAATAAAAAGGCCTTAAATGCCACAACAAATCTTTAAAAAAAGAAAGAAATCTGCAATAATTAAGATCAGTGTCTGTTTGCTTATTAATGACCTCAGTACCACATATTTGGTTCATTCACTTGCTCCACCTCCGTGTGGCCAGTGAAAATGTTACGCCATTGGGTGAGATGCAGGCAGTAAAACAGTATGGAACGGTTTATGGATATGTCTGTTTCCATCAACCATAAATGAAATGTAGGCTACTTGAAATCCTCAATTTTGAGAGACAAATGGGAAAGGATCAATCAACAAAAGTCCTCCTCCGGAACAATCTGTCCCCCTCACTTTGGAAATTATGGCTACGCCCCTGCATGGGCCACCACTGAAACCATGAGCCCATCCACTCCCATGTGAAAAAAAAACCTTTCCATACATTTTTACAAGCACAACTTTTAATTTTGAACATCCTGTTGAGAGATAAGTATCCTGTGTGGTTTTCTGATAGCACACATTTCCTTTAAAACGAAGATCGAAATGATGTCACCATGAAGCATGCACATGTGAGAGATCACGGTAAAGATTGTTTAACTATCACAACACCATTCCCCCCTCCCTGTATTTACCTCAGTGGAAATCAGACCAGTGGATGTATTGCAGGCTTCCTGTTTCTAAGAATACATTGCCATTGAACTCTTGATCCGTTGGCTCTTGTGTGCTGGTAGCAAACACTTCCTTAGTCTCATGACTAACACTTGTTTACTGCCTTCACTTCCACACGCTTCTACCAAAAATTAAAGCATTTAGCCGATGTTTTGCATGCATTTCCAGTTTGTGGCAGTTCTGGGTAATTGTCAGGGATGTTTCCAGAGGACACGACTGAATGGCGACAGAATGCTCTCCTGCGCAGTGACAATCCTGCACATGTAGCTGCAAAAATGTTTTAGATGTAATAATAAAAAATAAAAATACATCACATTTATCTGCTCCACATTGTCAGGACCACAATTCACTTTAATTTGACTGAAGCACTAGTCTGGACTAATTTCTCCTTAGTGAAAAACAAACCATTATGACCTTACGTAACACATAGTCACTCAATATTTCATTAGACCTCAGGACATTCCTCAGAGCCTCATAATGTCCCAGCAACAGGGACTGATACACTGCTTCAGTTTCAGTTGAAAAATACTTGTGTTCCAGTTTTTACAAGCACTCTCTGCTGTTGGACAGATTAGGAGACAGATTTTAAAAAACAGCAGGCATGAGGTCTCAAAACACTAATGGCACAAACCAATATCTATCTATACGGCTAAGGGGCTACATCTTACCCCAAACAACTTCCTTTTTGCCTTTTGCATGTATTAATAACCGAAAGACCTAGAGAACAGCCGCAACATGCTGCATGCTTTCTTTATTATTTGTCAATTATTCATGTAATGTCACAGAACAACATGCTCGAGAAACTGGAGCTCAGGCGAGTTTGTTGGTCATTCAAACGGCCCTTTCCTTCCCGCAAGATGGTAATTTCCCATTAATCATGAGTGTGAGTGCATCCTTTCAAAAACCCTTTGATGCATGATGCGTTTAACCTTCCCAGTGACAGCAACAATGGTAGGAATGCAAAGAAAGCCAAACACCATGAGATAGTTTAAAGCAAGGCGATGCTGTTACAACCGTGACATGGTTTGATTTACTGCTGAGTTCTGGGGAAGTGCAGCGAAGAATCTTTACACCCATCACAAAAAACAACATCTTTTACATCTCAGCTTTACAAACATGTCTTTAATCAGAAACACTGCTTAAAGACAGAGATGCCCTTTTTCTTTTTTCAAAGGAAGCGTGACTCAAACTTGAAACAATATGCTGCAGCTGTTTCCAGTAACTCCGCTGTATTATGCAGAATTACCTGGTTAAAACGAACTGCCATGCATGCAAACACGCACATACCACACACACACACACACACACATCTGGCCCATATAGCGTGATCTGGATCTGACCACTTGTGCATGGGGATGTTTAATTCTTGAGAACAATGGAATACGTTCTTGGCTGTGTCTGAGGGTGTGGAGGGTGTACAGTATAGGCTACAGGGGTTGGGGTGAGCTATGTGGCCCGGCCGTATGGATGTGACCCGGGTCTGGGTGGGATCGCAGGAAGTCTGCCGCTCACTGCCTCACTCCTTTCAGACCGCTGCTACAGGGTTAGAAATTATCTGAGCAGATCATCACAGAGTGATGTCAACACTTGGTTGTCTGCTTTGGTGTTACTGGAGGGGACGTCATGAACAAAAGTGTGAATGCATCATGTGGAGAGTTCATTTCCAGAGTTCTAGCCAGGGGTGCAGTGCTCGAACTACTTTTGTTTAGTTTTTGGGTCCTTTGCAGCTGTGGGCCTTCATGGATGTCATCACCTTTCACCCCAGCTGCAGCAGCAATAGAAATGGACAGAAAAAAAGTGAAGAAAAACCTGCTGGATTTCTTCTACATCAGAGATTTAAATGTTTTAAATTGCTCACGTTTTAGCAGCATTTCTGGGGTTTGGGTTGGGCCACGTTCCCAAAACTCAAAAACTAACTTGTTGACTACAGTATTTCTACTGGTGCACCGATAAAAACAATAGCCGATCCAATGAAAATATTATCCAAGTTTTAATAAACCACAGTTACCATTCAAAGAGCTGATACGTATTGCTTGGTTGGGTTCAGTTGAACTCTGGGGGGTTTGCCTGTTCTGTTCATGTAGGCTTGTATGAAAGATGAACTCTTGTGGGAACCAAGGAAACCAAGACCACCTGAAAAGGACGACTAGAACCAAATATGAACTACAGTTATGAGAGGGACCTAGGGAATAATGATGAAGGTTATTATATTTGCTTTGCAAGCAACATTGTTCTGCAGCAGTACATCTAAGACGTCCCGCCCTGTGAACAGACATTTGGAGTCAAACTCTTCAAAAACATCTCAAACAATGAGCTTATTACAGTTTTAAAGAGCCACGTTCGTACAACCCAGGGCGGCAGGCCAGTATCCACTTGAACGAGGTGCGTCGCCGCATTCGTCTTCAGCATGGTCCTGCCAACAGGAACTCCCTCGCTCCTCTCCCAGTTTCCTGCCATTGTTCTCTCCCCTGCCACCAGGCACATGCTCCTCTCATGATCTGGGAAAAGGTGGGATGTTAAAGCAGCCCATTTCCCTTTTGATCAGCTTCGACATCGGCCGGTGGAGGAGGAGGTATGTGTGTGTGTGTGTGTGTGTGAGAGAGACAGAATCAAACTGGCTTTTGTGTTCTAATTTTCAATTGATTGATTGATTGATTATCATGTAGAGAAAACCTACAACCAACATTGGGGGGGGGGGGGGGACATTGTAACCGTGGGGGTGGGTGTCCTCCCCCATAACATTTTTAGCATCAAACACCTAATTTCCTGATTTCTGGGGAATTTTAATGCAACAATTTATCAATTCCAAACTTTCTGCATATTCATAAAATCACATGCGTCACAACGTTTTCTTTTGGGAATCATGTACTAAATGTCAACAACAAATCTGTTCAAGAATGAGACCTTGTTAAAGCCAGAAGCTCCAAAGTTAAAATCTACAGATAAGACAGATCACAAGTAATCACATCTTTACTTTTCAAACTCGTGTCTTTCTTTCTTTCATCCTGTAGAGCAGATCTCCTGTTTGCCAACTGACTTCATCTTCCTTTCCTTCTTTCTAGCAAAGTAGACACAGGTCTTGTTTTCTGTACGTTTTCAGCGCCCTGGATAAAGAAAATCTACCTCTTCTAAATATTGGGAGGTGGGGGACATATCCCCTGCATCCCCCCCCCCCCCTGGGTGCATTTTTTTCTGTCCAGCATTTTCATGCCTGCGAGATTAATTTATACCAACAGTTTGATCCGTTCCCAGTGTTCTTTAAATGTTTGGGAAGGGGGTGTCAGTGAGGTGGGGTTGGAGGGTGCACAGGAAGGAAAAGGAGTAGCTGGGAAATCTCATCGAGGCTCCTCGGCGAACAAGAGACACCCCAGTCTGGATCTGGGCGTCGCTGCCAAGTCACCTCAGGGTCGCAGACTCCAACAGCCCTGGTTGGGGGAAGCAGGCACAAACTAAATCAGACTTACAGGGACACTTCAAAGTATACATGCAAGCAAGCAGGAGCAGATGAAAATATCATATGTACACTAATAACTTTGGTAATCCCACTCGACCTGTCATTCTGCACCATCATCAGGTCAAACTCAAAATTTGTCAAAAAGAGAATGAAATACTAAATTGAGGATGGAGATTTAAATTCTAATAATACATGAGGCTTAGTGTAGCCAGCATCAAACAAGTGATATGATTTTTCTTTCTGGAGATAGTTAGAGCCTGATGACTGTGATGTTCTATAGTCATGTGCTTTTGCTTTTCTTCATTTTCTGTGAAGCTGTGAAACAAAAAATATAGACTAGACTTTCAGGGAAAAAAAGTGTGCCAAGGTTTGAATTTCAAACACAGATTTTAATGTGTAAATCGCCTTTTAGATTCTTTCACCCACACTTCTACCTGCTCTGCTGAAACTTTCCGTGCATGAAATGAAAATAGCAGCCATGTCTAAAAATGACCACCTCGACAGATGTGGAGCGAGCCCGGGCTGCAGGAAACGGTGAGAGTGTCACGTCTTTCAGCGAGCGCAGAGAGGAGAGGTCGACCCAGAAACATGTGCTGCCTGAACTTTGCCTCTTTTTCTTCCTGTAAGGACGCCTTCTCTCTCCCTCTCTTTGCCTCCTTTTTCATCTCATTCGATCACACCCATATGCATGCAGCCAGGACACAGTTTAAGCTAACATTACAGTAGGCTTTTGTGTTGCTTTGTATATCAATAAACCAATGTTGTATTTTAAGAGATGATCACTAATGCAGGGTGGCTACAGCATAGATCCAGGTGTGAAATGTAAGTTGATGTATCATAAGACACATGTTTACTAGTGCTCTACCCCCAGAGCTCTGCTGCTTTGTCATTTCAAAGTCCATCTAATGAAGAAGCGTTCCATCTGGGATGTCAGGTGAAAGCAGTCAACTCTGATTTGTCTCCCTCTAGCGGTGACATGGTTTGGTTTGGGATCATTTCTGAGCTCATTTAAAACTCTAAATATTGCTGCTCTTAAGGGGAACCAAGTGTTTATTCAACTTTCTTGCTTTGGTTTGACCACAGTCACTCCAAAGAAAGACATTTATTCCACATCCATAGTCAACATCAAACAAATAATTTGCAATTTACAGTCATATGTTGCATTTACAGTTGAAGTTTTTTAAAAAGGAGATAAAGGTTTTCGGTTGAAAGCGTAAATGAGTTCCTGCACAGAACTTAATAATTTAGGTTCAAGCACCATTTTCAGTTTTTATTCCATTAAAATTAAGAACTAGTCATTGCTATATTAACTCTTGCCATATCCCAGCTTCTGGACATGCATGTACTGGAAATAAAAGGCCAAATGAAAAGGTTTTTATTGGCTATGAACAGTTCTTATGCAATCTGCTCTGAGACCACATCTCTTTAAGCTTTAACATTGGCTCTTTTTCCAGTTTATGTAAGTTTACAATCCATCTAAACTCCTCGTTTTCATTCACGTTTCATGTTAGCACCTCAGACTTTATCTTTTCCACACACATGCATTTCCCTGTAGAGTACTGGTGCTCCATATTGTACATCTATTGACAAGGTGAATAAATTATGTCCTACCGGCCACACAGCTCTAACAGACACAGCGGATACTTTAACAGCTTATGGGAAATGCAGCCATGTGTGGAAAAATCTAACCATCGACTTGTATGCTCACAGAAAGAGGAGTCCATATGCTATAATTTTCTGATGATGATGTTACTCCTCCAAAAAAGGGCTGTTTCTGTCCATTTTGCGTTTGTTTTAGGAGAAGCACACAGGGCCAATGTCCAGGCCGAACTCCTGATCAGGCTTTCCAACGTCCATTGGGGCCACGTCCACGACGGGCAGCCTGGCCGAGGTTTGAGTCCTGTACTCAATCACTGTCTTGCCCCACTCTCCGTTTGAGATCTGAGAGAAAAGAAAGCCAGATTAATCAGTAAGAGTGTCTTCCAATCCCTAGGATTGGGCATCATTTTAATTTCAACAATTCAGATTCAGATTCTTCCTTTCAATTACAGTTCTTATCGATTCCGATTCTTTGAGGGATGGTGTTGAAACGAGTCACATGCTCCATGGCTGCAACACAACAAGCGCCTAAGGACTCTAAAACTTGTGCACTTTCACCGATGAAGATGATAAATGATTACAAACAATACCCATTAAGGAACGATTCCCAGTTGGAACCGATTCCCGATGCCCAATCCTACCAATGGCTCTCGGTTGAATCGGAGGATTCTGTGAGGACTTACCGAGCAGCCGTCCTCGATGACGGTGTATCGGAGGCGGTTGTTTCCTTGAGCTCTCAGCTCCTGGCCGTTGGATCCTAGGAGAACCAGAGCTTTCTTCAGGTTGGTGCTCTTCACGTCTTTATAAGCCACGCTGTTCCTGCAGTGGTAGGTGATCCTCTGGTGAGACTCTTTGGACAAAAGCTGCAGCAGCTTCAGCTGAACCGCCACCGCATTGGGCTGCTCCTCCGTATTTCCATAGCGGAACTGAAATCAGATGTCAATTTGGCATGATTACTAATAAAACAACCCCAATAAAGATTTTAAAGCTTCCACAGAATGCATTAGTCTTCATTTCTTACTCTGGTTCCACTGTTCATGTCTGCTCCATACCAGACGGGTTTGTTGGCACTGGGAATGGATTTCGTCCACCAGGCTTTGCGGGGAATGTTGGCCGGATTGGCGGAGATGCAGGTCTCACCACTTTCCATATTACAGAAAACTCTGATGGCATCTTTTGTGCTTCCTTGATTTGGATCAATCCAGTACTCACCTGCATCAAATGTGCAAGGGTAAATAAATTAATAGGTTTGGGTATGGAGCTTGGGTAAAAAATATATAAAATAAGAAACAGAAAACTGAAGAAAAAGAGCCCACCGCTCTGTTTCTGAGGGTAGCACTGCTTGATGTCCTGGCAGGTTTTGGCAGGGTTCATCTTGCTGCCGTCAGGACTGCGGAGGTTCCGCAGATGTCCGCTAAGGGTCTTCAGCGTGGCGTGGACTCCTGTGTCTGCACGCAAGAGGACAGAGTTCTTATTGGGAAGGGCTTCATCTCTATTCATCTCTGGAAGTGGAGGAGGATCCGCAGCCACATCGTCCTCGACAAACTCCACAGCTTCTGGCACAGTGCCTTTCCCGTCGTAATCGTAAGGGGCAGCGAAGAGGTCTTCCATAAATGTGGAGGGTGGTCCGGGGGGGCCTGGGGGGCCAGACAGCCCGGCATCGCCAGGCGGACCCTGAAAAAAAAAAAAACATTTGAGTCAGGAAACAAACTAACTGTCATCTGCTTCAGCTAATGAGGTTTAAGTAATCTCAAAATTATGTTTCCAAGTGAACCTTTAACAAGGATTGTTTCATGTTTCTCAGCCGAGCCGCTCTAATAAGGACGATGTTTAGCTGAGCCAGTTTACTGATAACACAACATTAAAGTCACTCTGAGGATAATACCAATAATATGATTGTTTATAATGTAAAAAAGTAATCTTGTGTCACATGTGCGCCGATGTCCCCGATGGAGCCTCTGCTTCCGGGAGCGCCCATTGGTCCAGGCTGACCGATGTTTCCTTCCTTTCCAGGGGGACCAGACACTCCTGGAGGACCCTAGACGGTAAAAGAGGGAGTCACCCCCACTGTAAAATAAGGCAGAGCTGCACGTAGACTGATATTAAAATTCCCAGCACTGTGATATTTTACACCTACCCTCGGTCCAGCTGGTCCAACAATACCTGTCGCTCCCAACTCCCCTTGTTGGCCCTGAAATAGAAATGAATATGTCAATGTTTCAGTATCAATGTTTCCCTGAACTAGACATATAGTATCTGAAGTATTTTGAGTAGTCTAATTTATAAACATTTTGCTCACAGTTGTTCCTGGCAAACCATGGAGTCCAGTGAAACCTCTGTGTCCTTTCTGACCCCTCTCTCCTTGTTCTCCAGCTGCTCCTTTCTCTCCCTGTGGTCCTTGAGGGCCCTAAAATGAGACACAGGAGGACAATTAAAAACATGATTGGAAAACATTGTTTTACACTGATTAGAAGTTGCTAAATTGTTGTTTTTGAGGTAAGGTAAACAATTCTCATGCTTACCACTTTTCCCCGTACTCCAGGTGGTCCTTGGGGTCCAGAGGAGCCTCTGGCACCCTAAACTCAAAACAAGCAGAACAATATGACAAAGTTGACTTGGCAATTGTGATAGGATCAACAGACAGATATGTGGTTGACATTTAAATTAATTGAGTTGTATTTGTGTTTGAGGAACTCACATTATCGCCTCTCTGTCCTGGACTCCCCGTCATTCCCACAGGACCCTCCGTCCCTGGAGACCCAGGAGCTCCAGCCAGACCCTCTGGACCACTTGTTACCCTTATCTCCCTGAGAACACACACACAGTGAATAGCACACGCAGCTGTAAACAAGGTGCCATTAGTGTAGGGGACTAAATGTGCCATGTATTTCATCTTACCCTTTCCCCTACGAGACCGTCCCTCCCAGGAGGCCCCTCCGCTCCAGCGATTCCCTGATAAAATACAGATAATCACTTGGTTAACTTCCCACAGGGAAAACTTAAAGTTCAGAAGTGTGACATAAAAGCCGAGTCATCAGCAAAGAAATAATTATATTCCGTTACAGAGATGAGATTTCTATCTATCTATCCTATCTATATTTCTATCTATTTAGTTTGAATTCAATTGTCCAGTTGTTTTTCCCAGTAGTTGTTTTCCCTAAAGCAAGTGTTCACATGTTGCTGCCATATTAAAACCATGAAATCTGTAAAGATGTTTTGGACTGCAGCAGGAAAACGGTTACCTGCACATGTGATATATGATTGCATTTTTTCAGAGAGTTTGGCTTTGATATACCATATTTTGAAATGAGTAGAAAGTCTGCTTTTGAAGCAGTAATCAGAAACCCAACGCCTTTTTTTATAGTCATACAGTGGTTCATGTTTTCAAAAACATCAGATAAATGCTTGACAAACCTCAGGGCCAGGCTCTCCTCTTGGCCCCGTGGCTCCCGGTAAACCAACTCCACCAGCAGGCCCTTTGCCGCCCTGAACTCCAGCAGCTCCAGCTTTTCCAGGTGGACCCTAACGAGTAGATAAATATAAATAATTAATCAGTTTCATCACCAAATCGCTCCGTGTGGCTAAAACAAGGACCAGCCAACGCTGTCAAAAGGAAGACATACAGCAGGACCGGGCAGTCCCAGCATGCCCGCCTCTCCTCTCAGTCCAGGCTGACCCACAATCCCTCGCTGTCCTGGGGTGCCAGCAGGTCCTGGAGGCCCATCAGGCCCCTGACATAGAAACACATCAACAGACAACATAAGAAAAACTTTGTCACAAGTGACAGAAATTTGTCTTTGACAGGGCAGGCTCAAATGACAAAATAAATACAAGAAAATAAAATATACATATAGAAACAGTGTAAAAACATTGACAGTACAAACATGTACACAACGCTAAAACAGTGCAAGAAGAAGCCGTTGAAACATCTCAGGATCTGTGTGTCTGACTCAGCCCAAACTTAAAGACGATCATCTTACCGGAGCGCCGTCCTCTCCAGATTCTCCCTTCTCTCCAGAGCTGCCCGGTGCACCCGAAGGTCCGCTCTCTCCCTGACGTCCTGTGGGTCCGTTTTCCCCAATAATCCCAGGAGGTCCCTGCTTTCCTGGAGCACCTATAGGCCCGTCTGCGCCAACAGCACCCTGAAACACACACACAATCTTTTCTCTAATCCAAACTTTGAAAATACAAATGTGACTTGAGACTGACACACTGGGTAGAGTCTCATTCATATCAGTGGTGAACTTTTAGAAGCAATGAACTCACAACAGAGCCAGCTGGTCCAACTCCTCCAGGCAACCCAGGGAAACCAGCGGAGCCCTATGGGAAGGAAACACTTCTAGTGAGATTGATATAGATCTTTTTATGGCCGGAAGGAAATTTGTCTTGGACAAACAAACAGGATGTGCTGTTTAAAGAACTCAGTGAGGGTAAGCCGCCTTATCAACATAAAATCCTGGTAAAAGAAAAGTAAAAATGTACGTGTGTGTTTAAGACAAAAGCAGCATTTCAGGGGTTGGGCTGGCTTTAGGGCTTTGATGGACAGGTAGGGGTTTGATGATAATAAAGACTGTGAACACACCAAAGTCATGAACTAAGAAACAGCATATGTTGAAATATGGAGTCTAACTCACCGTTGCACCTTGTGTTCCTCTAGCACCTTTCAGTCCAGTCACACCAACTGGTCCCTAGAAACACACACACACACACACACACACACACACACACACACAAAAACACACACACACACACACACACACACACACACACGCACACACACACGTAGCGGTTGGGGACGGATCCAATGTAATCAACTGACTTGTTTGTCATGTTTTTGACAGTGCGTTTACCTGTCCTCCAGCTTTCCCAGCCATCCCCTGGGGTCCAGGTGACCCTCCCTCTCCCTTCAGTCCGGCCTCGCCCGTTTCACCTTTAACCCCAGGCTGACCATCAGGACCCTGGGACCCAAACAGCAAGGTAATTTAGCCTTTTATTGGTTTATTCATGGGTATTCATGACTGCCCTGTCTTTAGCGGCCACTTACAGAAGTCCCAGGGAAGCCGACAGCACCGGTTGGACCAGGCTCACCAGAGGAACCCTGTTCATATCGACACACACACACACTTTATGAAGAAGAAAATGGACGTACAGCCAATCAAAGAAAACAACGTTTTTTTCCAATTTAATTGTAAAATAAAATGTTCCACTGACAGGGATTCCTCTTGTGCCTCGGCGTCCTGCAGGTCCTTGTGGGCCCGTTTCTCCCTGAATTAAAGGAGCAAATAATTTCAGTAAAATGTAAACAATACTTTCCTAAAACATGGCATAAAAGTTTCTCAAACCTGGATTTAACAAAGTCATTTTACAGAGGGGTGTAAAAAAGTGGACTCCTATAACTCTGACACATATGCTGTTCTTTTTTTCAATTTCAGTCAAATAGTGTGTCATTTTTTTGTGATTTTGCGGATTGTTTTTTTACCTTCTCTCCATTGGGTCCACTGGGACCGACAGGTCCAACAGAACCAGGAAGACCCTTTTAATAAAAAGAAAAATGTATATTAGAATTAAAATATCACTCATTACACAAAGCAATATCATTACGGTAACAATAGTCTTACATATTATCCACTGTTAGTTACCGGTTTCATTGATTCAGTTGCCTTTTATATGCTCGTTTTATGTCTTTTTAGTGTGCTGGTTTTACTGTCAAGTGTCTGTAAGTACCATGTAAAGTGCTATATAAGAATAAATGTATTATTACACAACAGAAAGCTCAATTGTGAGATTGCCAGCCACTGCCTGTGAATGTTTTTAGTCTTAGTGGCGTCAGGTGAAGGATTTCTTCTTCTGCAGCATAATCTTGTGTCCTGACGACTCACCCGTGCTCCGTCAACTCCGGCTTTCCCCTCGGCTCCGCTCTCTCCAACAGAGCCCTGTCAGGAGAAGTCAACCTTATCAGTGTCTCAAGTTTAACACACAAGAATCTCTTCCTCTTTTTCCCCACATTTCCCAGTATTACTTTTGACAAGACCCCAAAGACCTGGCTCAGACTTGATGCATCAAACACATGAGGACAGAGAAATTGGGACATGAGTAGCAGATATGTTGCTCTACTCAAGGTCATGTCAGAAGAGAAATCTTTAACTTACTGCATCTCCCTTTGGGCCTGAAGGTCCTGATAAGCCTCTCTCCCCTGGCATCCCCTGGAGTCCTGGACCTCCTGGCTCTCCGGCAGCGCCCTTAGGACCAATGCTACCCTAAAACGTACAGGGAGAAAAGTGTCACAGATAAGGTTTATTGTAAACAGGATTTACATATTATGTAGATTTAAATATTATGTAGGGTTTTGGTTCTTGAAGAGTCAGGGTTGCTATGGTTCCAATACCTTGGGCCCATCTGGTCCTGGTCCACCCGGACTACCTTTGGGTCCCTGCAGACCATTGGGTCCGATTTCACCCCTCTCTCCCGGAGCGCCTCGTTCACCCTGCAAGGACAACCACGATTCAAGAGGCTTATTGTCACATCCACAGTAAAGACAGCTTACACCGCACAATGAAAAGCTTACATTGACATTTTTTATTACACAAAAAATACAATAAGGAGAATAATACAACAAAGCTAATACAGATAAGAAAAACAGTGTATAGCTGTAGTGTGTAGTTTCTGTCTCCAAGATGAAGAATTAATTAATGAAGTAATGACAATAAAACTGTCACATGATAGGCGCGTCACATGATACAACCGCCTCCACACAGTTGCTAGTAGCCAAGGAGGACACGGAGGATTAAAAAAAACTTTTTTTTTGACTTTTCAGAAGAGGTAATTATATTCACTCGAGTTTCTGCGTGGAACATAGTCACACTGAGTAATCCAGAGAGAGTTGTGTGGAGCTGAGAGTCCTAATTATCTTTGTAGCAACTCATTTGGCAACGGCTGGGATGTAACAGATGTTCATTAATATCAAAAAGTTATGCACTAAAGCTTTAAGTGGTTATAAAAGGGGCAGAAATATAAAACAAATCCAGATGATAAACTAATTAAGGTTGTTGAATATCATGATAATGATGTTCCTTGTAACTAATATACAGATATCAGAGTGTCTCCAGTTCAGCAACTTCGCTGCTTTCAGTAAATTGCTTTGTTAAAGAAATTGTTAAATTTAAAAGAAATGAAAGAAAATCATTTCTAACATTTTATTTAACAAATTGAACATTGAATTGGATATAAAAGGCACCACTAAAAAAGAATGACATTATGACGCGTAGTTTTCCCACTAATATTTACTCAACTCACAAAAAATAAAGGTCTTTCCCAATATTGGGAAAGACACTCTTTGGCAGCCTTTCATGATGTGTGTATTGCACCAGTTGATAAAACCCGATACATTGAGCAGCCTATGTGAGAATGGTAACGGACTTACCCTCGGACCTGTAGCTCCAGCTGCACCTGCCTCTCCAGCAAGACCCTGGGAAAAACACATTATGCTCAATGTAATGTGCTGAAAAGAACTGCTGAGTATCCTGATGACACATTATTGTTCAATATAGAATTTGACGGCTAATCAAAACGAATTCAAGTGTAATCTCTACAAAAACCGTACCTCAGCCCCTGGTTTTCCTGACTCTCCAGGTGGTCCTGGCATTCCAGGCAAACCCTAAAAACACACACAATCATTTTTTCAATTTCAATCAATTGTTTTTATTTAATGCTAATAACAGAAATTACATATTCATGTATATGCTGAAATAAAATAATCATTATGAGATGTACCTGGAAACCATGCAGCCCCTGCGGTCCCTGCTCTCCTCTCTTTCCTGCAAGACCCTGGAGAAAAGAAAACAGAATGTAAAAGCCTGTTGACATGGTGTTATCACATCACTGACGATAGATGCTTACCGCTGGACCGGCTGGGCCAGCAGCGCCTTTTCCTCTCCGTCTTTCCCATTCACCCCCCTAGAAGACACAAACAGCATCTATCAGGACATTTCTACTGATGATTGTAGGATTTAGTATGAAGTAGAGATGCTCCGATACATTTCTTGCTTCCTGATACCGATTTCCTATACCTGAACCGAGTACCAATACGACACCAGGGGCTCATATCTTTCAGTTTTAACAGCTGTATGGATGTAATATGATTTATATCATTGTTGTTTGTTTGTGAAACATGAACAAACACATCAATGAATGCCGTAGAACTTTCTTGTATTATCCAGTTTGACAGTCAGTCATAATGGAAAAAGTCCTTTAAGTAGATTTTCTTAAATTAGGTGGTATCATATTGATGCATGAATTCCAGTTCTTTCCGATACCAGTATTTCAGGCAGTATCAGAGACTTTTTCATACTTCGTTATTGGAACATCTCCAGTATGAAAAAGATTTTATATCAATAGTGAAAACAACTTGCCCGTTGGCCTGGAGGCCCCGAGCTGCCAGCTTCTCCGGTCTTCCCAGCATCACCCTACAAATCAGAAAACACAGAAGTCATCATCTGATCATCTGCCCAGTATCTCTCAATTTATTTAAGTTACAGTACATAAACATATACTGACAGCGAAGCCTTTAGGGCCCGGCAGACCCATGGGTCCGGCTGAACCTCGGTTTCCTGTAGAGCCAGCTGGGCCTGGCTTGCCATCGTCTCCCGCTGAGCCCTGGAGAGACCGAAGCAAATGTTAATACATGCACGGGAAAATACCTTTCTATTTCATCGTTTTGGTATGCAGAGAACGTAAATGAAAAAAAAAAGTTTGGCGTACCATTGGTCCTTGCTTTCCCTCTGATCCCTGGGTGCCAATCAGTCCCGTCAGACCCTGGGAATCAGACACAGATACAGAACAACATCAGACAACCTTATTCTGAAAAGTTAATATTCAATAAATATCTTTTAGTAATTTAACATGGAACAGTATTCCTGATATTTGTCATTATATTTAATGTAGATTTGATGCGGTGTAAAACCTGTTTTGGTTCATGTGAAGCTTGAAATAAACAAAGTGCTTTATGTTCCTACTCAGTCACACAGGTTAGAGGGAGGGGATAGAAAACCATGGGACAATTTACCAAAAACTGTTTTTGTGTGAATGTCTTAGGACTGGGCGGAAAAGCAGTATTTCACAGCCCTTTCTGCACACCCAACAGTGACATCACGGCGTACTGACTCACCCAGGAGTCCACTTCTACATCACTCCATCAAGGTGAACAGTTAAACCACTCCACGACTGAAAGACTTTCTGCCGATGTCAAGTTGCTCAAACAGCAAGTCTAAAACTTCCTGTCACACACAGGAAGTTTTATTACTGCCAAAACTGACATTAAATGACAACATCGGATATGTCTGCTTTACCCGAGCTCCTGTTAAACCTGGCTCCCCATTACGTCCTGGATCTCCATCTAAACCTTTAGCGCCGGCCGACCCGGGCAGTCCTCTTTCCCCCTGGGCTCCCTGATGGAACCAATGGCACGGTTGAGAAAAATCAAAATTAACAACAGTGGTTCAATTCTGCCGTCTTCTGCATTTTGATGGGAAGTCAACTCACCTTTGGGCCTGGTAATCCATCTGCACCTGGAAAACCGCGGTTTCCTGGAGCGCCCTACAACAAACAAACAAATGTTTCCAGATTGGAGTTTCAGGCAAGAAGTAAGATCATGAAACATACTCTCTGATAAAAAAGGATGGAAAAGATGAAGTCAAAGTTGACTCACTGATTCCCCTGGAGATCCTGGAGGCCCGATGGATCCAGCATCACCTCGGGGGCCACGCTTCCCGTCCTCTCCCATCGGGCCCAACGGACCCGGAGCACCATGGTCACCCTAACCCAGAAACCAATAATCAGTCAGTCTCCAATCAACTTTCATGGTCTTTGTTTTTAGGGTGGTACAAGGACTTACTCTTTCTCCCTTAAACCCAGCTTCTCCTTTGAATCCAGGCAGTCCAGCTTCGCCCTGTGAAACAGGATCAAAACATTAGCGCTCTGGGTGACAGAGATGGAAATGGAGACAGAGTCATACTACAGGGCTAGAAAGGTACCAATTGGCCCTTTGGTCCTGGTGTTCCTGTCATTCCCTGGGGGCCGGGGGGGCCGGGTGCCCCAAAAGCCCTGCTGGACCCTGGACACCTGCTAGACCCTGGGGAGAAGATACACATTTCATAAAAACCTTCATTAAAAAAGGTACATGTATAGGTATAGATATAGGTATATGTATGTAGGTATATGTAACTTTTTAATGTTTCTGAAACAGTGTGATATTATTTCAAAAGTACTGTTAAATGTTGTGTGCTATTAATTATCAAAGCTGTAACATTTGTGATTTTTAACATTTTGTCAGCCAATGCATAAAAAGGCAAAATGTCACCATGAGCTGTTTATGCAACACTTATTTAAAACAGCCGCTAGAATCAACACCAACTGAAAGTTACATACAACCAGTTTCACAACAGATTCACAGGGTTTAAAAAAATGATAGTACATAGCTGTACTTACTGCTTGGCCACGGCTACCTTGAGCTCCATCAGGTCCTGAGGCACCCTGATAAAAGCAAAATATTAACTCATCATTAATAGTCTGAAGCCTAATACAGTCCAACACTAACACAGGTTTGAGAGAAAAGTCAACAAAAGACGCAGTGATGACATTGTAACACACCTGCTGCCCCGGCGGCCCGGGGGGGCCTACGTGGCCGCCGTCTCCTCTGGGTCCCTGCTGTCCTGGACTTCCTCGGACCCCCGTCGGCCCTGGTTCTCCCTGCACCAGAACTCAGATTCAGTACTTTTTTCTAAAAGCGATTTCCAAGGTCTTTTATTAAAATTTAGGAGCTCCGATTTTTCTCTACTGATCCTCGACATGCTGCTTCATCAACAGTTATCTGTTCCGGCTTTCATCCATCAGCCCTGCAGGATATCGTGGGGCGTAATGAACCGAAGTAAGGGTCAAAGCATCTTTATGTTTTGCAACCGTCACAGTATTGGTTTGGCAGTTCTGCCAAGATCTCAAATTTAATACGAGAGAATTCAAGATTTCTCTGTCAGATAAATAAGACCCATGCTAAAAATGGGTTCATGTTATCTCCACTCTTCTCGAAGTGTTTCTAGTCTACAGTACTACAACATTGTCAACAATCTCACCTTCATTCCTGGGTTCCCGGGAAATCCTGCAACACCGGGGATTCCCAATGGGCCCTGTAGTGAAAGGAACCTTTGTTAAATATTCATAACTAGTTGCTGGGTTAGCTCAGTCATAGCTGGGTTAGCTGCATGTCATTCCCCCTTTCTCTCCCCTTTCATGTCCTCATCTGTCCTAAATGCCCCAAAAAACTAATCTTAAAAAAATAAATAATTAAGAGTCATGTCCAAAACTAGTGATGCATTAAAGTAGACTAGTAAGTAGAATTGTAAATAATAATGCTACACTTTGGGAAGTGTGTAAACTAATTTTCTTGCAGAGAGAACGGCAATAACCTTATTTCCCAATATATCTAAGTACACTTTCTACAGTACAGAGAAGTCCTTACCAGAGGACCGGGTTTGCCAACATGGCCAGCTGCCCCTCGTTTGCCCTGGAAAGAGAAAGAAAATGTCTCAATCCTGCAACATCATTTTTTGTTAATTCTCCTAAGTGAATAAAGAGGTTTTGCTTTTCTTACCACAGGACCAGTTGGTCCGGCTCGGCCTCTTTCTCCCTGCATGCCCGCTGGTCCCTGAACACAACAGAACACTAGCTCAACATCTGTATGAATGACATCTGTATGAAATGCTGTGGTGATCAGTTGTGATGTACTGTAGGTGCTACCTACCACTGGGCCTGGAGCACCCATTGCACCCGGAGTGCCAGATTTACCCTGCAGAATGCAAAGACACAGAAACAATGCAGCTTGGAAATGTGCAGTTTAAAACAAAAAAGAAACAGCGGATTAAAGACTTTCATTTGACATTAGGAAAAGATCACTACGTAAAATCATTTTTGATTCTTAGCAATTTTTGGCTTTCACACATGACTCTTTATAATAATCTTAATATTAATAGTACAAAGAATCGGCCACTTTGAGAACCACAACATTAGATGACAACTATCCACCTTTGCTCCAGCAGGTCCAGACTCGCCTTTTGGCCCAAGAAGACCGGCATGTCCCTGTTGGAGAGATTTAAATACAAAAACGTACATAAAAGCATAAAACATAGTCAGGAAAAGTGAGGCATTGTACCACTTTTGATCAGGAAGCTTGCATTGCTAGGCAACAGTGTGACTTACCTTGGGGCCTTTCAGTCCTGGGTGACCTGGAAGTCCTGGGAACCCTCGTTGTCCCTGAAATCAAACACACAAAAAACACACTGGGTGAGAAAACATGTCTATAAGTCACACTAGGTGTTGTCTGTTCATACGTTATATAATATTATAAATAAGAGTGTCCGCAGATTTAACTACACCCCCTCTGTTTCCTCATGACAGCACTCAGAATTGGGCTGGCAGGAGCGTAAGGAGTTGGGTTGTAAACCGGAGGGTTGCAGGTTCAAGTCCCAGCGTGGAGCAAAGCACAGAGTGTGGATTGGTAGCTGGAGAGGTGCCAGTTCTCCTCTGAGCATTGCCATGTGCTCTTGAGCAAGGCACTGTATACCCCCACTCACTCTGATGTGTGTGTGTGTTTTCTAACAAAAACAGAGTGTAAATTGTAATTTCCCCACTGGGGATCAAAAGACTGTATACATTATTAGAAAAGGTTTTATTGTCTCAAAAAGTACACTTATGTGGAATTTGCCTTGTTAAAAGGTACACACTAACAGGCATGTTAAACATGAATATGAAATAAAAAATACAATACAGAAAAACAAATGTATACATACAAAGTAACTGATGCATTATAAAAAAAAGGCTGAATGGGTTGAGCGCATATTTTGAAAAGAATATATAGTGTATGCAATGGGCAGATGTGAAGTCCAGGGCTTGATTGTGCTACTTGGTAATGATTATTGATATTATAATTCATGCAATGTTGGTATGAATGCTGGGAGGTGATTGGTTACCACAGATCCTGGAAATCCTGGTTCTCCCGGGAGCACCGTCAGGTCCAGGTTCTCCCTGAGCAGGAGAAGCGAGATGGATCATTACTGATATATAATTACTGAGAATATAAAAAGTATTTTCTGCATTTTCAAGAGGATGCATGTATGCTCGACTCACATCAGGACCACTTTTCCCCGGGGGCCCATCTTGTCCTCGATGACCCGGCTCACCCTGGGGACCAACCCAAGGAAACGTCACTTAACTTTCACAAAATTCAGCACACGCAAATGTTATTCTAACATCGCAGGTTTAGAAACACCAATGCCTCCCCATAGATGCTTGATGTGGATATACGAGCATTAGATATGAAATAACATATGGAGAAGCAGAAAGGTCCCTACCATTGGTCCTGGATCTCCACCCTCTCCTGGGGTTCCCTGAACTCCAGGTGGACCCTGAACAGGAGATTAATGATAGCCACTTATGATACATGGAGATGTACAGTGTTCGTACATCAAGTCTGATGACAGAAGGTAAAAATCAAATCAAAATTAAGCCTTTAAATATTTGCTATGACGCCAAAACTTACTTGACTTCCAGGCGAGCCTGGGGGTCCTCTTGGTCCTATTTCACCCTGAAATAACATTTCATACAGCGTGCTTAAAATCGTACATTATAGCATACTTCCAAACTCTGCATAGTGTTTGGTGTGCAGCACTCACACGTGTTCCTGATACCATCCCAGCCAGACTAGACTTCTCACCGAAACCTGAAGCCATCTGGGACACCAGGTTGCCCTTTTGGGAATAAAATTGATTCAGGATAAATGTTTAAACGCTGTTAAGAGTTAAGAGCTGTTAAAAGTGCTTTTTTCTTTTCTATGAACCATGCAGATTTTGTTATCGACTCTAGCTAAACTCACCCCAGGGTGGGAGGGATGGCCCGCTGGTCCTGGCTCTCCTGGATTTCCTGGCACACCGGGCTCGCCGTCAAATCCTGGAGGGCCTGCATATCCCTGCAGGGTGTATGGGGAAATATCATCAATGAGAGGCAACATAGTAAGACTCGGAGACACCACCATACCACACTAAGTGCAACCTGCACTATTGGTTTATTTACATTGTAGCATACTGTTTAAGCTGTTGCACATTTTTGTATTCCCCTCCTGTATATATTAAAATATGTGTTCTTATATATTATTCCTATTATTATTATTATTATTTCATGTATATTTCCTGTGTATTGTATGTATTTGTATCCTCGTATTTCATTTATATTTATATTCTGTGCTGTGTGACTGATTTTGCTGCTGTAACACCATCATTTCCCATTTTTTTGGGATCAATAAATATCTATCTATCTATCCATCCATCCATCCATCCATCCATCCATCTATCTAGTACATTGAGTAAGAATCAGATCTCTGGCAGCCATATTGGTAGGATGGTAGGAGCTTGTAGAGCATACTTACCCGTCTGCCTTTAAAGCCTCTTTGTCCAGTGGATCCCTGAGCTCCTGGAGGACCCTGAACCAGAAACACAAGTATGTGAGATTTACTGTACACAACCCCACAGTCCATCATCTTCAGAGGGCTGTTAGAAGAGTGCTACGTTACAGTCATGGTAAACTATGATTATTCCAAAATATAGGCCCATCCATCTTTGCACAGAATATTGCATTTATATTTTTATTTATTTTGCTTTTCTAAAACAGGTTGACAAACAGTACTGCAGATATTGCACTCTGTCCAGGTATTTCCAAATGTATATGTAAATGTGCTGTATTTGTATGTGTAATATTTCCAAATATTCCAAATATAACCATTATTTAGTGCCCTCTAGTGTCAAAATGAGTGCGTAGAGCTCATTATAAGGGAGCTCATTCCCAAGAGCCTTCTGCCAGCTATTAATTATTTAACCCTATATATAAACACAGTATATATTTATATACATTATCAAACTATACACATTGACACATGTCAGATAAAACAATGGAGGGATTAAAAGCAAGAAAAACCCACCGGGGGGCCTGTAGGTCCAGGGAGCCCCACAACCTGAGAGTACAAACAAAACAGCTTTAAGACCTTGTAGCCAAAATACATGGGAAATAAAAAAATATATATTTTTGAATTGCATGCAATTGCTTACATATGGGATATCACCCGGTTCACCTTTCTGTCCCTGTAAAGAAAGCATTAACAATTTGTTTTATTTTGAGAACAATCATTTGTAAACTTGTTTTAATTATGAATCAATTATCAATGCAAGAAGGAATCAGGACTTACCTTGCTCATAATTTCTTGGGGAAAACACAAAAAAAGATGAGTTAATTACATTTATCCTTACCTGTACAGTGATATACATACATAATCCTACATGATTATTTAGTAGCTTTCTCTGGCTCTCAGCTCTTTTTATCTCATTTTAGGGTGACCTCTTACCACCAGTGCAGGGACAGCTGGCGGATGTAAAATAGCCTCCAGGCTAGTTCTGGCACATTTTACTTATATGTGCCATTATTATTATTATTATATTAGTGTGCATAGTCCCTGAAAGAAAGAAATAATCTACTGCATTTATCATTTAGTGTGAAAGATAGTTACTGAATGATTAATATGCTAATTAGTAATGATTAATTGTTGTAACACCCACTGAAAATCTTGCTGCGGTGATTTGAAAGTGTCATTTTTTTATTTTAATAAAATTAATACAAGTAATTTTTATTATTTTATTTTTTTATTGAGAAAGTGCAGTAAGCAGAGAATTGGGTAAGAAATTGAAAATAAAAAAGTGTACAAATAATTGAAAAAAATAATAAAAAAATAAATAAATACAAAAAACTACATACGAGGCTATACTGTGATGTGAAAGCCTAGTGGCTCTTAAAAAAGGACCACACCTTAAATACCTTGGACAACAGGCTAACTCATCTCACCTATCCTCCTGCTGGCGCTGGCGAAGCTGTCACACACGGGGCAGCACTCCCCCTCGGGTGTGGCGACCTTCTCGCAGTTTGACAGCAGTTCACACTGCACCTCGTCACAGAGGGCGACGCCATTGTCACAAACGCACACGCGACAAGGTTGGGGTTTCCAGATGTCGTTGTGCTGGTAGACCTCCCCATCAACCGAGCAGCTGTCCCCTTTCTTCTCATCTGCAGCTGCAAATGAGGACAAATGTTTTAAAAGAAGCACATTCTAGGCCAATTTCCTCAATAATATGATTATAAATATAATTGACCTGTTATAGGGTCTGCATTGGGAGTTGATGTGGAAGCTGCAGTTAAGCACACAGGGCAGCACTCGCCCTCGGGGGTCACAGTTTGACAGTCCCCGAGGTCCTCGCAAACCACATCTTCACACACAGCGGTCCCCATGTCGCACACACAGATCCGACACGGCTCCGGGTTCCACATGTCATTGTGGGCGTAGACTTCTCCGTTTTCTGTGCAGGTATCTATAAAACAGAAACAGAGAAATTAAAATTAGTAGACCTATATGGGGTTGGTTTTTCAATTTCTTTTTGAAATTGTCGACCATGTACCTGAAATTCAACAGTCAAAGTTCTTCTTGCCAAGAGTTATGAGTAGATTGTTACCACGCTATCAGGCTAGCAGTTTTGACTATTTCCAGGCTTTATGCTAAGCTAAGGTAACCAGCTGGAGCTTCTAAATTTAGCATCCAGAAGTCAAGAGTGGTATTGATCTTGTCATCCAACTCTTGGTAAAAAAAACAAGTAAAGACACACTCTAAAAACAGTGTTTCTCAAATGGGGGATACATGTACCCCTAAGGGTACTTTGGAGTACTGCAGAGGGCATGTGAAAATTTTGCAAAAAAATTAAGTTATGGATTCTAAACATTTGAAATGTAGCATTTAAATGTTTTTGTTTTAAAAAGGTTATTGTTTAGTGAATCTATCACTGCCGGCACTTCATTGTAGCTCTTTATACAGACTATTTATTCTACCAACAATGTTTTGTGGTACATTATTGAAAAAAGTTTGAGAAACACTGCTCTAACATGCTGACTTCTTGCCAGAAATAATTCTAAAATAGGTCAAAGTAGTCCATAAAGCCCCTATGTGGAGATTTGTTGTGATTTTAGTATCTTCCAAATTACTGTGACAGCAGAAGCTTTTGTTTGTAGAAAAATGGTACAATGCTGGTGCAGCCCACTAATCTCAGTGTGTAGAGGGGTTGTTATGGAGTCTCCAAAATCACACATTAAATACAACACATAAGGGCTTGAAACAGTGCATCGAAGAAAAAAGCAATTTATTGAAATACTTGACGCCTTAATTGGTGCTGAATTAGAAAGCAACTCACAATAAGCACAAAGACCAATACATGTGGTAATTGCTTAATCATAAGTGCATATAAAAGGGCAATGAACACCATGGCATTGGACATGGTGTAGGAGGCAGCCGTTTCCCAGAGGAATACACCTTATTTGGTACACAAGTTACTCTCAACTTCTTTTTGTGTAGCAGTAAATTGCAACCAATGTTGTTGCTGCACAAAAGTTGAGACGTGATCTTATTGGGCAAAAAGTAATGTATTCCTTTTACAAACTGACAGCACAGTCAAAGGGAAACTCTGAACACAATACTGTAGCATTAAAAAGAACATCATTTAAAGGTTGGGTGCAGAGGATGGAGCCGGGGAGAAGAGGGCTTCAGGCTGGGAGAGATGACAAAGAGCACCAGCAGTCCTAACACAGACGGGGAAGACTGTCCGGACTGCTGAAGGTGAGGGAAGTCAACCCAAACACTGCAAAAAAATAACCAGGATGCATCAGCAGTTACCAGTTTCAGTGTCTGTGTAAGGCTGTGACGCGGCAGCCAAGCACACTGGACAGCACTCGCCCTCTGGGGTCTCAGTGGTCTTGCAGTCACCTACATCCTCACACACCATGTCCTCACAAACCACCATCCCCATATCACATATACAGACTCGACAGGGCTCTGGCTTCCATATCTGATCGTTGGAGTAGACTTGGCCGTCTTCTGTACAGGAATCTTTGTGAAAAAGAACAGCATCTGACATCAGTACCCAGAGACGCTCTTTGTCAGCTGATAGTAGGTGTATCACATTATGCATGCCAATTGTAAGTTATCAGGAGAGATCCTATGCATGTACAGTGGGTACGGAAAGTATTCAGACCCCTTTAAATTTTTCACTCTTTGTTTCATTGCAGCCTTTTTCCAAAAATCAAAAAAGTTCATTTTATTTCTCAGTAATGTACACTCAGCAACCCATCTTGACAGAAAAAAACAGAAATTTAGAAATTTTTGCATATTTATTAAAAAAAAAAACTGAAATATCACATGGTCATATGTATTCAGACCCTTTGCCGTGACCCTCATATGTAACTCAGGTGCTGTCTATTTCTTCTGATCATCCTTGAGATGGTTCTACACCTTCATTGGAGTCCAGCTGTGTTTGATTATACTGATTGGACTTGATTAGGAAAGCCACACACCTGTCTATATAAGACCTTACAGCTCACAGTGCATGTCAGAGCAAATGACAATCATGAGGTCAAAGGAACTGCCTGAAGAGCTCAGAGACAGAATTGTGGCAAGGCACAGATCTGGTCAAGGTTACAAAAAATTTCTGCTGCCCTTAAGGTTCCTAAGAGCACAGTGGCCTCCATAATCCTCAAATGGAAGACGTTTGGGGCGACCAGAACCCTTCCTAGAGCTGGCCGTCCGGCCAAACTGAACTATCGGGGAGAAGAGCCTTGGTGAGAGAGGCAAAAAAGAACCCAATGGTCACTGTGGCTAAGCTCCAGAGATGCAGTCGGGAGATGGGAGAAAGTTGTAGTAAGTCAACCATCACTGCAGCAATCCACCAGTCGGGGCTTTATGGCAGAGTGGGCCGAAGGAAGCCTCTCCTCAGTGCAAGACACATGAAAGCCCGCATGGAGTTTGCTAAAAAACACCTGAAGGACTCCAAGATGGTGATAAATAAAATCCTCTGGTCTGATGAGACCAAGATAGAACTTTTTGGCCTTAATTCTAAGCGGTATGTGTGGAGAAAACCAGGCACTGCTCATCACCTGTCCAATACAGTCTCAACAGTGAAGCATGGTGGTGGCAGCATCATGCTGTGGGGGTGTTTTTCAGCTGCAGGGACAGGACGACTGGTTGCAATCGAGGGAAAGATGAATGCGGCCAAGTACAGGGATATCCTGGACGAAAACCTTTTCCAGAGTGCTCTGGACCTCAGACTGGGCCGAAGGTTTACCTTCCAACAAGACAATGACCCTAAGCACACCGCTAAAATAACGAAGGAGGGCTTCACAACAACTCTGTGGCTGTTCTTGAATGGCCCAGCCAGAGCCCTGACTTAAACCCAATTGAGCATCTCTGGAGACCTGAAAATGACTGTCCAAACGTTTACCATCCAACCTGACAGAACTGGAGAGGATCTGCAAGGAGGAATGGCAGAGGATACCCAAATCCAGATGTGAGAAACTTGTTGCATCTTTCCCAAAACGACTCATGGCTGTATTAGATCAAAAGGGTGCTTCTACTAAATACTGAACAAAGGGTCTGAATACTTACATGACCATGTGATATTTCAGTTTTTGTTTTTTTTTTATAAATATGCAAAAAATTCTAAATTTCTGTTTTTTCTGTCAAGATGGGTTGCTGAGTGTACATTACTGAGAAATAAAATGAACTTTTTTGATTTTTGGAAAAAGGCTGCAATGAAACAAAGAGTGAAAAATTTAAAGGGGTCTGAATACTTTCCGTACCCACTGTATACTCATTTTCTGATATTATATTTTATTTACATGTTTAAAATAAAAGCTATTAATCAATAAATCAATCAACTGTTGTTGGTTTCTCAACTTCAAAATGCCATAAATACATCAAGTGTGCAGTCAGTGTTCTGTGTGAAAGTTAAGACCACTTTATTGATGATAATCTAAAATCTCATTGTGAAGATATTTTTGCGAAAGCACCAACTGTCAACCCTACAACTTCGTCGCAATGATGACATTGAGGTTTTTTTGGTCAAGATTATTGTGATACCTGATTTTCTGATCGCCCAGCCCTGTAAGCAAGTACTTTCACAATTCAGATGGTATAGTAACAGATTTTAGTGAAGAAGTCTTAAAATGTCATGCTTGTTGTACGCAACAGTACAGACGAAAACATGTAAGAGAGGAAAATAATGGGATGAAAACTCGTGACAAAATGGATGGACTTCTGAGTGATGTGAGAGGGATTTGAAAGAGGTAAAAACATTCATCTGATCACCTCTTGCACAGTGACCATTCCAGAAGATTCAAAAGTCTATTTATAAACCACATAAATACCCACCTAGGTGGAATTTGTAAAGGTGGATATTTTATGGAACACACAGACCCACATCTAAATCTGCTCTGCCAAATATTAAATATTTATTACCAGTGTCATTGTCCGTGCTAGGAGGAGGATGTGGTGCTGCAGTGGAGCACACAGGGCAACACTCGCCCTCTGGGGCCTCGGTTGTTTGGCAGTGACTGAGCTCTTCACATACCACCTCCTCACACTCCACAGTCCCTGTGTCACACACACAGATCAGACACGCCTCTGGGCTCCATATCTGATGGTGGGAGTAGGCCTTTCCGTTGTCTGTGCAGGTAACTTCATGAGACAGAAGAGCAATCAGTAATGTGGACGAATCCCTTTCAGCTGGCAGTGATGGGGTGCATCATTATGAGACACACAGCAGAATGTGTGCAAATTGTCCTCAGCTATATTCCATCAAAACTTCCAGAAAATCCAGAAAAACCCTAGATCTACTCCCCTTTCCTCACTTAAATATATGGAAATCTAGTAACAATAATATCTGGTCTATTATAGCTTTGTCTAAACGTGTGCTCCAGTGGAGCTAAACCACACTCCACAAGTTTAAACCAAGAGGAAACAATCATCATTTGTGTGGGCCTGCAACTGCTCAGAAGCCTGTGAACACAGCAAGGGGAAAGCTGGTTCCCTCAGCTTGACTTGTGAGCCTGGGGTGAAAGCAAGCAGCACAAGCATCTTTTCTGACCTCAATGGACAAAGCTTAAAGGAACACTATGTAACTTTTCCCACTTCGATCCCCCACCAGGTTGTCTCATTGGAACTACAGCTCACGCTAAAACTTACACAGAGTTCCTTTAAGAACCAAGCTTTTCATCACTAGTAGTACGGGTTCAGCCTCCAGAGGAACATTACCTGTAGTCTGCATCTAGACGTCTCGTTGTCAACTCACAGGTATTTCAGGTGTTCTAGCTAATTAGAGCCAGGTTGACGTTGGGTGGAGCTCTACACTTTTGCCAGACTCTTTGGGACAACACTTCGAAAACTGAAAAGATTCAATAAAAAGTTGACAACAGCACCTGCTGCTGTCCTAATTTCCTGACAGATCAGTACGCTAAAAACACAGTCGGCATGCCTACAGGATCCTCACTGGGACAAAAGAGTTTGAAGTGACAAATATTAAAAAGCAATAGATATGATGCTGCTCCGGGCTTTCCGTGTTTTTAGTTAAAACTGTATCTTTTATGTATCTTCCCCAGGTTTTAAAACAGAGTTTTTAACAAATATGGGGATAGTTTACCCGACAGGATTCCTGATACTTTCAATACTTTTACACTTTGATTCCATCACTGCAGCTCACTGGGCTCCATATCTGATTGTTGAAGTAGACCTTTCCATTTCCTGTGCAGCTGTCTGAGTCAAACAGAGCAGCAGTTCACATCTGGACCTTGTGCATGTGAAGCGTGCACACCACTTTAAAGCACTCCAAAGATCATCAAACATTCGCTGTGTGTAGGAGACATAAGTATTAAATGTGATAATAAACAAGAGATTTCTTAAAGGACAGATTCAGTATCCTTTCAATAAAACCAAAGCAGTAGAATATAGGTCAACAAAAGTGAACCAAAAAGGCAATAACACATTATAAACGTTGAATTTGATGGTATTGTTTGATTTAAGATTGTAGAATTCCACATAAAAACCTTTAAAAACACACCTAAATAAATGACAAAAAGCTAACGAAGCCTGACTGTAATTTCCACATTTGGCCAATAGGCTGCAGCCATCACCAAGCAATGCAGCTCATCAGCTGTATGAACTGATTCATTCATGTTGCATGCAGAGAAAAAGAAAAAAAGTAAACTCAAGGCCAATAAACTCTATAACTGTATAACATGAAGCCTCATAATTACGACCTACTCACTTTAAAGGGAAATTCTACAGATTATACCCCTCTAAATCAGTTTATTTAAACTGTTTTATAAAGCTGCCTGTGGCTCTGGAGGGTGAAAATAACCCTCACGTCATCATACCATCTCGAGACAACATGGGCATGTACTAGGCAAGGAAATTACCTATTGCATTATGGGGATTGTAGTATCCATCTGATTTAGGAGCTTGCCCTTGACTAAAAAAAGAATGGTATGTCAGCCTATGCATCATCTTCAATCCATTTAATCTGTCTCTCACAAGTCACTTAACTTCATAGAAATGAATGAAACACTAAATTTATCTTTCACTTTACACTTTTTTTTCCGTTTGCATAACTACCAAGGTTTCAGTCATGTGCAACACCAGGCTTATATGTTTTAATTTCTCATGTGGACCAATACACTATATGAAGAGATCTTGTTTTTCAAATAGTAGTGAAGTGAATGATTGATGTAAATCTGACATCAGTTGAAGACTGACAGCTTATTGATATATAAAATATGTGATTGCAAACACCCTCTCAGACACTTTCAGGCAAATTGCCACTGAGCTGCACTCGTGCAAGGCACTTAGGCAGTCAGGGACTAGACTGTGGTTGGAATAGACAGCTCTTGGCTGTGAATGTGTCTGTATGCAAGTATGTAATCATCTTTGCACCAACCATGTCTGCAACTGTAAACATCAAACAAGATGAGACCTATAGTTTTCATGTTCGCACATTATGGAACACAAGATCAAGATTATAGTTACCTCTCAACCCTATCACTATAACGTGTCCATGGAGTCCTTTCATTTAGTTACTCTTTGTGTGTGAATGCAATTATATCAAGAAAAAAGGAATGTTTTTCAAGAAAGATTTAGACACTCAAAAAATGCCATTGATTCAATCTGATTTACAGAAAAAGAAAAAAGTCTGGAATGCTAAAACAGTCAAAAACAAACTCAAACTCAACTTTTCAACAAGTAGCATTTTCTCAACTTGATTTAATGTAATGACACAGAGAAAAACATATGTCTTACTGGTTTAAAGTCAGTAAAACCAAAAGTAGATACGTTTTTTGCTTTGCATTTCCTTTTTCCGCAGTGTGTACTCTGCTGGTCAAGGATCAAAGACCTGAGAAAAAAAGAAAAGTATCAGAAAAAAGTGCAAAACTAAAGAAGAAGAAACGGGGAAAAGCAACAACATAAAAGGCCACCTGCTACGAGCTCTGTGAGCATTTTTGAATCCTGGCAGTTTAGTGACGTCCTGAGTACTAACTATGTGGCGGAGCCTCCCCGCGAGGGAGGCTGGTTTTCCAAAGCTGGAGTTATTTCAGTGGAAACCACAGAGGCTGTATTATATGTTGGGCTTGTATAGAACTTGTGGCTCGCGTTTATTTGGAGACCACAGAGGTGCCACACCCGGAGAACCCTCCTGCTGCAGCATGTATGAGACAGCAACTCCAAAATCAATGAGCTGGAGGTTTATTCAGCAGGTTGTTAAGGCAACAGAGGTTTTATTACAAGTTTTAGATCATTTTCTATCCTTCTGCAACTGCCTTGTTTTGTGAATATTACTCTTGGTCTCTATACTTGTATCCTGCAAAAATGCACTTATAGTACTGAGGTTTGCAGATAATGTATATTATTATTGAAGTTCTGCAGAAGGTTAAGATGATCTCCTAGGGTCCAACATTATACTTTTTAGCCACTTAAATGTGATTATGGCTCGGAAATACAGAATGAAAGCAATTATCATGACTAACTGTGGACCTCCTTTAAAGTGGAAACTGTCCACTGGTCTCTGACATTGTGGTTTGCAGACGCCTAAACCTCCTCAGCACAGGTTTATTATTAAACCATATTCACATAAACTGCACCTTAGGCCAGTGGTTCCCAAGCTGGGGGTTGGAAATCCTCAAGGGTTCCGGTGGATACATCACAAGATGATTCATTTCTATTTTTGTCATCTTTTTCTTATTTTTGTAAGTTTTGCAAACAGGTATCTAAGACAACCACACACTATTATTATGTCAAGACATAATGCAGTTTTCTTGTAAAATACTTGGTACTTTCAGCTCTCCAGGCCTTAAAGCTTTTAAATTAAACTACAGAAGGAACATACATTTTTACATTCATTAGATTCTCACTAAGATCATTAGGGTCATATCTAAAAAGCCAGAAAGTGTGGGCACCACTGCCCACAGGTGTACACTGCTGTCATTTCTCAATGAATGGCCAATTCAATCCAATATTGAGTTTTAAAATTTGCCTTGAAACCTGTGAAAACATGTGTGGAGAGAGATAAAAATTAGCTGAGCTTGAGCCTGCTGATGCTAAGTCCCACCATTCAAAGTCAAACTGAATCAAACATTCACATCCACCAAGCCAAGAAGAACAGCACACTAAAATGTTAAATGACCATGCCGAGATCTGAACAAGCTGACTGCCAGTATCATAAATCTCAGACTGTTCAACAACAACAACAACAACAACAACAACAGCTGACACACCTGGCTCTGCAACAAACGTCTGAATTCAGCTTAAAATCACACTTGAACCACACTGGATTTCTGAGTTCTGAAAGATGTTTAATGAAGGTGAAACAGTATTAATTTACTTCATTGCAGTTACTTATTAAGGCTTATTTGTTACTGTTTCTACACACTTGGGGTAAAGACAGTGGCCTGTAAATGCAGGGACTCACAAGTGGTTGAAACATGACTCTAAATGCATTTATGCAACAAAACATTGCGCTTATTTTTTAGACGTTCCTCTAATATTCATGGTCTTTCTTGTGAATTGCGGAATAATTTTAACCCCATCTGTTTCCCCCAGTCGTTATGCTAAGCTAAGCTAAGCTAAGCTAAGCTAAGCTAAGCTAAGCGGCAGCTGGTTGTATACTGTAGCTTCATGTTTACCTACAATATTTTTAACTCTTTTATAAAAGCAAATAAGTGTATTTTCCCAAAATGTCAAACAATTTCATTAATCACACTAACCACACGTTCTTGTTGGTCAGTGAGTGGATTACATAGCCCCCCCCCCCCGGCTGTGCATTTACTTTCATTTGTTATGTACATTTTGTAATTAGAATAGTAGCTTTAACGTGGTCGTAATTACAACAGCAGCAAAGTAGTGTAGGGCCAGGTTAAGCAAGACCATGCATGCTCCAAACAGCCTTTAGATTACAAAAAAAACTATTTCAACTTTCAACTTTCAACCAAAGGCCAAAAACAACGTTAGGACAGTGAGGCACATTTCATATCCATCCATCCATCTTCTCACTCTGGGTGTGTCTTGTCTGCCTCTGGCCCAAAGTCTGACCAAAATTAGTGGCCTGCTTCTGTCCATCCCATCTGCAAGGCCACATCATTATAGCTATGGTACTCAAAACCCCATCATTCAGCCTCGACCTCGCACTGAAATAGACCAGTACTGCAGCCTCTAAGGGGGGAGGATATTTTGACCCAGGATCACATCCACTGGGATGTTTTATTTTAGATTTTTCTTTTTGCCACATCTCTGTCTTTGAGATCTTGATTTGGAGATTTTGTCTCAGCAGTGTGAGGCCAATTTACGCTCAATATTAATGTCACTTTTCTACCAAGAGGATGGAGCTTGCTATCACTTTATACATTTCTAATTGACCCCTTAAAGTTTTGCAGCAATCACTAGATATTTTGTGTCAAGAAGCACTCTTTCCCATTCCTTGAACAGGAAAATGGTGTCTCATTAAAGTATAACAAGCCTTTCTGGTAGGGTTGTGTCTGCTTGTGGGTGTGAGTTTAAACTTCAGTTCTCAAAACCACAAGTGTGGTCCACTTGCTGGGAGGCAGAGCGGCCTAGTTTCACTTAGATAGTAAAACACAAAAATCTGCAAGAGATGAGAAACTTCTCAAACCACTTACTACATTTTCAAAAATCATGGACCAGGAACATAATGGGAAAGACAAACACAGCTGTCCCATTGATAAAAAAAATACAGAGGTAAATGTTTTCACAGGGCTTGAATACACAATCGTAAATCATTAGAAGAAAACAAATCAAGAATGAACGAAGGAATATTGAGGAAACATGGTGTATATTCAGCATTTGGAACATTGAAAATAAAGCTGTATGGGTGTGTGCACATGTAACTCTATGTAGCTCTAAAGTTTATATTTTTGCATGGGGCAGATCTTTATTTCAGTGCAAATGCTGACAGAAGTGGAAGAATATCTCATTAAAAGCATATTTAAAACCTTGTTGTGTTGCATTTTTGCACAAACCTCTAAGCAGCTGAAACATATCAGGTATCAACACAGAAAACCAATCAGAGGGCAGGAGGAGCAGACATATCTGGGCGGCTGTCACTCACCTTTCTTTGTATCTTCTTGGCAGGTCACGGCGATCACCTGAGCCAAGGTGATGAGCAGGCAGACGGTAATCCTAGAGAGTAACGAGGGGCCCATGTCTGCATGCCAGACATGCAGCGTCCTCACACACAGACACACAGACAGACTAGGAAGTTGGAGAGAGAGAGTCCAGCCCCGAGCTACAGCATCCAGACTGAAAAATCCAAAAATCCCTGAGTGGAACAGGCTCCTGGATGAGCGATTACTGAAAACTGAAACAAGCTCCCTCTTTACCCCCCTCACCGCCTCCCTCCCATCTCTCACTCTCCTCCTCCTCTCTCATCATTTTGTCTTGCTTTATTTTCGAGGCCAACCTCCTCCTCGGGGCCCTCACATGTTGCCTTGGAGATGCAACTAATTAAAGGCTATATGAAATGTGTCCATGATGAAAGCATATGAGATGAATGATGCTTAAAAAAAACTTTTGGAAGCTCAAGTGGAGCATTTCTTTTCAGGACATTTTTTGAGCGCTAAAAAGAAAGCAACAAATCCACATGCAGGATTTACAGTTTGCTGGCGACCTTTCACCTTTCACTTGCTTTGTGGTTCAAGAATAATGTCTTATTGACTTAAACAACCCAATGTTTCATGTTTTGAGGGTTTTTTCTTCTACACCAAAGGAGGTCTGAGTTGCATGCCAGTAATCCACTTTTTGGTTTCCCTGTCATGTACATCTGTTCCATAACAAATGAATGGGTAACTTTTGTCATGACATAATAAAAGGGGTTGAGATGTCTAGATCTTGGGCTCCAATCCTCTATGTCTGCTGCTGGGAAAAAAATCATTACATCCTCCTCTTATTTTAAGTTTTCCTACCGGCTTTAATTAAAGCTGCTCTGATCAAATTTGTTTTACATCAACAATGGATGAAATAACAATGTGCAATGTGAAAGGAGTCCCTCGTAGTGAAAATGATCACCCACTCTGCAGCATTTAAGCATCTTTAGGCTAATTTTTTGGGTTGTTTTTATGGCCCGCAACTTTAATTGTTTTGGTTCATTGTCACAGCTCTTATCAGCCTTGTTTCCAGCAGCAGTGGGGGGCTGTTGTTAGTGAAGGATATGTGATACTTCTACCAGCCCAGCACCAAATGGCAGACAGACAAAGTTAGCAACTAGCTAAGACAGAGCAACGACTGCTACTAGCCAGATATTTCACTCCGGAGCCAAAAACAGGGCTAAAAGAATGGGGAACCACATTATCCAGATCAGTGACATGACTTCAAATAGATGCTAATCGCATGATAACACATTAGCCAAAAACTATAGGAGGTGATATGTCAGTGTTGTGCTTACAGCTTGTTGTGCCGCCCCCAAGTGGCCATAAATCAAATGTATGCACCCAAGATCCAGTTAAAGCTTGTTTAATAATAAGCCTATAGTTTAAATTACTGTATAAAGGAGGTGTTTGTTCACACATTATGGCACAAAACCAAAGCTGAATGAACTCCAAAATCAATGAATTGTTGTACCTGTGACAATGTGTTGAAAATAAAGCAACCTTCAGACAAAAATAAAGAGCTTTTTGTGTGTGTTTATTTTGCCATCTTCCTGAAATTCCTGCTGAGCTTAATCTGTGTGCTCCAGCTTGAGTGGTTTACAATGTGCATGTTACATTCATCTGATGTGTTTTCCAGGGCAAAGTCCTGCCAAGTCAGAGCGTCGAGCAGGCCGCCGGTCCCCGAGGTGATGTCCCGGAGGTAGAGAACAAAACAAACAAGACTTCTTGTCTTGTGCACAGAAATATTCTTAACCAGTGACTTTCACTTGATCTGAGCTATCAAAGCCTTCCTAAAATCACATTTATGTGAGTGGATGAGGTGGATTTCACTTGTTTCCTTTGCTGTAACAACTTCTGGTCAGGAAATGTTTTCAGGTGCTTTAAGAACTGGTTTACACATTAGAGAGTCAGAGAGCCACGCGGGACAGAAACTGAAGCAAATGGGAAGACCGTTGCTCTGTCTGACAAGGAGCTCAGCTTCTGTACATCCATGGGTTTTTTTAATGAAGTGTGATAAACCGGTGGTTAGAGAGGTTATCCTTCAATTATTCAACTACTGTTTGTCTTTGGTCTAAAAGCTGTACTTGTATCACAGTGCAAACAGTTGAAGGATTCACCATGAACCATCTTTGCACTGGTCTGTAAAAGCTGTCCACATTGTTCAGTTGCATGTTGAAATGTATTGTGCAGAGCTGTGTGAATTTCTTCACCTTTACACAAACATGTTACACTTGTAAAGACACTATTTATCACCTGCACTTGCTGCTTTTTCTCTTTAGAAGTCTGAGCAGGTGATTCCAGGTGAAAGCTTACTGATAATCCACCTTGGTGAACATCATGAGGTTTGGAGAAAACTAAGATTCAATACTGAAATTCCTGGCTGCACGCCTGAGTGTAAATTGTAGTGTGCTGATTTCTTATATAGCTTCCAAGAAACTACAAGTCCTCTTTTGGCCAAGACGTTAAGAAATTACAGGGAGTGTAATGTATAGAAAATTATTACTGACCTCAGCTCTCTTGGTAAGAAAGAGAAGCTTTCGGACAAGTAGCATTTAAAACCTAAAAACATACAGGCTATTTCTGGATGTGGAGACTAGACAGCAGTGTAACTACAGGAGAGCTCAGCCCATGATCATGCATGCAGGACACACATACACATACACACACACACACACACACACACACACACTCTAAGTATAGAAGCTGGACTAAAAAGGTGGACATCATCCCACAACAGAAAAAAAGCTGCTATGAAAAAGCATTAGCTCTTACAAAAAACATCCCTAAGAGACATCCCTAAAAATCCCGCTTTTACAGGCGTTAGTTGCCAAAGCCGATGTTTCATGTACGTCAAAGGGGAACATAGCTCAGACTTTAGTCAGCAGTTAGAGACAGTGTGCTGCTAAAAAGTATGAGAAATGCTCCTATATTGTGTTGTGTTTTCCCACCTCATTTGTCACATGACAGGAAGCTGCAGGCCTACAGTGACCTGACAAGTAAACATGCATCCTCTGCATCCACAGCCACCATATTCCCTTACACACCACCTGCATTATTTAACATTTCACGGGTCTGAAAGAACACTCCAGAATTAACTTCCCCATTGAGAAGAGCAGCTCCCCAAACAGGACCAGCAAATGAACCTGACAATTGTGTGACATTGCATTGCATTGTCTTAGAGGAACAATACTCTTTTTTACCTGATTTGACACTTGCGGATCTACAGTATCAACATGTTCACAGCAGCCGCTAAGAACTTTGTGAAGCAGGTTGGGGACACAGGGAGGTTGATCCCCGTCCCGAGCCTGAGTGAGGCCGACCGCTACCAGCCCCTCAGCCTGGTTACCAGGAAGAGGAAGAGGCATTTCTGGAAGAAGAACAAGTACGCATCGACCCCCTTCTCACTGAAAGACATCCTGGTCGGGGAGAAAGAGATCACAGCAGGTAGAGAAATCAAACCAGTCTGAATTCTGAAGATGAACTTTTGAGTATTTGTTGGGAAATATGTTAAATCTGGCTTTGTTGACATAGGTTTTTTATGTTGCCCCCTTTTAAGTAGCTTCAATGTGGAACTTCAGTATCATATATAATGTATTAGAAAATATATGAAGTCTACACTGAGTGAAGTTTTTGAATACTCAAATTTTAATGTCTGCATCATTCTATCAAATGTAAATATTCTACATGTCGTATGCAACATTTTATACACATTTCCCCCCCAAACTCAACCTGACATATTTGGTAGGATCTCCACTTGCGTTTTAAATAAAGTTCTGTGGGTTTAGCTGCACATCATGGGTTTGCAATGGCTGCCAATGGGTCAGTAAAGGTTTAAGGGTTACAATATAACTTAATATCCTCAATTTTCTTTGATTGTGTTAAGATTTTAAGCCCCAACGCACTTCAAAATAAACTCTGGTCTGACAATATATAAGGCTAATTTAGTCTTTTATGTTAAATCAGCCATAAAGTCCACAATTAGCACATTAGTTTGTTGGCTTTCTTTATGAGACTAGATTATCTTTCTGTGATTCATTTTAAGAGGTCATTAAGTAATTACTGTGTGTCCAGAGGAGAAGGAAGTAGCAGTACAAGTAAAAGCCCTGCATTGAAAATGTTACTAAAAGTATCAACAAAATGTGCTTTAATGATCAAAAGGTCAAGTATGCAGAAAAAACAACAACCTTAGAGCGCACTATTATATATTAAATCATCAAGTAGCATTTTATTGTTGTGGATGGCGCTAATTTTAATTATATTATATCTTTAGTTTCATCATATTTGAATTCAAAATATAACATTTATAGAGTTACTTAATTACTGTCATATGTATATTGGGGTAAAAAGCACAATCATTTCCTTTAAATTAGATAGGGATAGAAGTATAAAGACGCAGAACGTAAGTGTAGATGTAGAAGATGTAAATATTAGCAATATGTCTTAGCATAAGTTGATTACAAAAGCTCTTTTTTTTATTCTGAAACAGGAGTGTCTTCTTATCAACTCCTCAACTACGAGGACAAATCTGACGTGGCCCTCAGCGGCCGGTTAGGAAACCACCTGATGAACGACGTGGGCTTCAACATCAGCGGATCGGACTCTGTGGCCGTCAAAGCCTCGTTCGGCATCGTGACCAAACACGAGCTGGAGGTGCCCACCTTACTGCGAGAGCTGCACTCCAGGTAACACAGCATATGGCTGGTTGCCAAGGAAACATCATCATCCGGCACGGGATCACTTCAGGCAGATAAATGAAGTCCCAACTCTGCAATGACTTATTGATAACCAAGTGGAATTATCTGTTTTTCATTAATTATTTATCCTTTTAAAGGGAGAGATGTAGGTAGAAGTGTCACAACAATCATATATATTGCATGTTTGGATGTGGTGTGTGTGTGTGTGTGTGTGTGTGTGTGTGTGTGTGTGTGTGTGTGCGTGCACGTGGGGCCGTCTCAAATCCACCATCGATGAATGTGAATCCATGTTTTTTGTTTTTTAAGTTTGTGTTTTCAATATTATCTGTTGATTTTAGAAAAAAAAACAATGCAAAAAAACTTTTCTGGGTGGACAGACAATAAAGTTTTATCTTATCTTATCTCATAAGAATCAACCGTCAATTTACCGTGAAAATTTGATATTTAAAGAGATGTATACTGAATGTTTCCTAACAAAGGCTATAAGTTGATAGCTGACCTTTGACCTAATTGTGACAGAAGGAACGTGAGAAGATGGGTTTCTTCCTGTAAGGATGAATAAATGATTATGTTATTGTACACTGGCACATATGCAGTGCAGGGGCTACATACAAGAGGACAATGCAGGACCGTCTTGAGTGAGGTTTATTGTGTTGGAAAAATTGGTTTTAGCCTCAAAAGTACACGAGTAAATGACAAATTTCCTTTTCAGGAAAGTAGATCTGGATCACTGCCTGGTTCGCCAGTCCAAGGAGAGTGGTCGGACCGTTCTCTGTGTCGTTGTGGAGAGCATCCGCACCACACGCCAGTGCTCCCTGACCGTCCACGCCGGCATGAGAGGGACCACCATGAGGGTACACACCATTCACACATACTGTGTTCATTGGGCTAACTTTTGGGAATGCCATACACGCCATACTGCCATACTTGTGTTAAACACAGTGGACTCTACTGGAGACACTAATTCATTTAATGGTTTATGGTCTGGACGGCACAGGGGCGTGGGACTGGGGGAAATGTGGACAGAGTACCCATGGCCCTCATGTGAGGAGGGCCCAAAAATATGCTAGAATGCATAGCTGTGCATGCTGGGAGGGGCCTATAGAAGATGCCTTGCTACAGGGCCCAGATCTTTGTACTACGCCCCTACCATACGTAATACTTTTATTCATCCTTTATTTAAAAATGTCCCAAGTTCAATAGCTCTTTCTATCATGAAATAGTTGGCTTTGTAGTTTATTCATTACCAATAAAACACACCCTTGCTTATGTTGATACACTCTAGTGTTAGTTACATTTTGCAAACTTAAGATTTAAGTGTTTAGATGACATTTCTTCTTTGTGACTATCCTCTACCTGGGTTCATTTAGCATGTTTAGCTAACCTAACTAGCAAACTGAGTGCATGTGTTTATCTTGACAGGGCTAGCCTCACACCAGCTGCCACAACAGCCACATGACAAATTCATATATTTTAATAAACATTAAAAACGTTGTGCTTTATTTCACTTACCAGTAACATAAGAGCTACAGCATACTGATGCTATAAAATATCGCTAATGAAAAGGCCCTTCATTATATACTGTTATGCTACATTTTGGCATTAACTATTATCCTTTATGTCATTTGTATGTATTGTCTTTGAATGTTACTGAAATATCTCAATCAAAAAATGGAGGTTTTCAGGTGAAAGGCCTCGCCATGATTTGGCTCAAAATGCCGATTCTTCTGTTATCTCTTGACAGTCACTCAGCTTCCTGTTTCTGCAGTTTCAGATCGACGACGGAAGGAATCCTAAAGGTCGAGACAAGGCCATCGTCATTCCGGCTCACACCACCATCGCATTCAGCATCTGTGAGCTGTTTGTTCGGCTGGACGGACGACTTGGTAGGAACACACACTTGCACTTTTTATTAAAATGATTTTTGGTAAAACTACACAGAATTGTTTTTCATTTGAGGAATTAGGGGAAAATGAAAGTAAATATCCTTCTGTTACAAGCATCACAGGAACGACTAAATGAAGCTTAGAGCTTTGAATAAAAAATGTTTTCTGAGGTTTTGCTGACTCCAACTTTAATCCACTACAGACAGATGACAGTAACAGGGCACTTAATGAAGGTATGTCAATTTTGAGAAAATTGAAGGCTTGAAACCCATCATGGTTGAAAGTTGCGTCTCACATGAAAAGCTGTGGGAGCATCAACATCTGAGGCTGCTCGGCACTCTTCAGGCCAAACATTCTTATATTACTATAAAAGGATCTTTCTTTCTCTGGAGTTATGGTGGCATTATGTCTTATGACCCTGACACCTAAAAGCACATTGTAAACAGCTAAATATTTCTATTATGTAAGAGTCTAATTTTCTGACCATGTGATCTAATGGACAAGTTGTCTGGCTTTGGATCAGAAGATTGAGGTTTATGTCCCTTCATGGTTGAAAGATCTCCAGACCTGATTTGAGGACAAATGATGGCACAATGTTTGCTGCCAAGTTGGGCAAAAAAGAAATGACACTTACTGCCGCCAGGATCTTATTTTAGTAAGTTATTTGTTTTTCAGCAAGAAATATAATGGAACATGTGGGCATTTATTACACTAACTCTCATGCAAAGGGAGAGGGCCACCATTGGAGCTAATTCCATCAAGAGAAGGTGAATGCATGGTGCTGAAAACGTAGAGTTCATGGGTTCTTCAATTTAACAAATCAATGTGTCTGCAGCTACCTGTATGTAAATCATCGGCTTTACAATTTAAGACATCTTGGCCACAGGGAAATCGTGCTGGCGTTCTATAGATCAAATGCTTAATTGTGAATGTACGTGGCAGATTACAAGATAATAAAAGCTTTAAAATCTAAAATGAAGGGTTATGAAGTACGTTGGTTAAAAGTAAAATTACTAGCATTGTCCTGAAGTATTAAGTTTAGTTGGATGTCTGGGTGATTCTAGGATAGGCAAGAATAAGTCTTTGCTTCAGCCTATTCCCATTTCAGAGAGTTATGGTGGCAAATTTTGGGAAATTATACTGTATGTTAACCCTCAATAAAATGATTCATCATAGAGAAAATAATCAGTGGGCTGTAATTTGACTCTTGGAAACTTCCGTAAAGATGAAATCTCTGAACTGACATCATGTTCCTCTGTCAGATATCTGTGTAGCCCCGGAGTCTCAGGGTGGATTTGAGCGGGAGCAGATGAGGGAGCAGCTCGGTGGCTTCATCGGTCACTTCTCCATGGGCCGACTGCGCCGGTTCCTGTCTGGAATCATCTATGGAAGCCCCTTCAGAGCAGGTATGGTAATAACCTCCAACATAATAAAACTCTTACTTTCACTATACTTACTGCTTGTTTTGCCTTTTCCAACCACTGTGCAGATAACCAAACATTCGAGGAGCTAACCCACTCCGACACATACATGGACGACATGGTAACCGACTACTACGAGAAAGCCGCCAGCATGACGGACGTGTCCACCGCCTACCTGAGAGAGAGCTCCCACACACGGGTCAACCTCCTCAAACACAACATCCCCAAGGGGCCCTGTGCACTCTGCGGCATGGGCAACCAGAGGCGGGATACGGTTTACGGCTGTCTGGAGTGCACGACCGGGGGCCTGAAATATGTCCGGCTGCACGTGGTGCCCTGTTTCGATCTCTGGCACAAAACGCTGAGGTGAAAAGGGAAAGGCATGTGGTCAATTTCTCATGGTGCAAGATACTGTTTTACTAAGCAGTTTTTTTTAAATGTTGCTTGTTTCTGTAATCTTTCAAATAAAACTCAAAAACTGGACTTGGACTGGACTTTGTACTGAACCACCACACCTCAATCCTCCCCAGCAACCATACATGAGGAGAAACTCTGATATTAGCTGTTTGTGGTATAACGTACAGTATCGCTTTCAGTGCACCTTTGGCAATGACACATTTCTACATGTGTGTGTGTAAACTGGGTTAGGGTTAGACTGTAGCTGCCTGGTGCTAAATTATTCAGTGGGGTGTTGGGTGTAAAAGGACAGGAGGGATCATGTAAAGGCCAGCGTCGGCCTGGTTTTGTTCTATTTCACGTGTGATCATTTTGAGCAGGACCTTTTCACTGTTCAGTGTGTGTGCAGTATGGATCTTTTCACTTTGATGGCAACTTGTGGGTTTTTATTTGTAAAGGAGAGTGTCGTTTCTATAATGAAAATGTCCTGTACATGTTTCATTTTAAGCTAATAAGGTAATGTTGGAAGTGTTACCTTGTTACTGCAGTTGCTTCTAAAATGACCTGTTTAAGGTTAATACTTGAAGATACTGAAATCCTTCCAGACAGCAGGTTTGCCTCAGGTGCACAAATGAGTTTTGATTACATGACGGAGGCTGCAGAACCTGTACCTGGTTTAACACAAATGTAGCTAATATAAAGTATAATAAACGCCCAAATGTGATATTCTATAGGTTAAATGTGAATTAAAATTGGTAAAAAAAAAATACAGTATATAGTCCTACAATATAAAGTTATGACATTTGTGTTTGTGTGATATTGGTGACGCCATCCGAGCCAAAATAAACCAAACAAATAAAAATAAAATATGTCATTTTTCTAGGAATTTGAGAAAGATCTCAAAAACACATTGCTTTATCCTCAATGAAATATCAGCCTTTTCTAATAGGTATTAGTGTAAATCCTAAATGAATCGTACTCGCCCCCCTCCGGCCGCTAGAGGGCGCAGTGGTTTAGGGTGGACGCATGTCAAACAGGAAGTGTCGAGTGTCAACAACACGTGTGGGCTAGAGGAGGAAGAAGCATGTGTAATATTAGTCCTATATGTACGCTTCTACGGAGATATATACATAGTTAAAGCTATTAATGCGTAGATTTAAGGACATTTATTAGAATGAAGTTTGCCTACAGGGTAAGTGGACATGGACATGGAGTTATGTTTGGGACAGGACAGCACGCCAGATTTCATGCAAAAATGGTTAAATATGTCATTTAAAGGGAAAGAATCGTGTTTTTATTGTAAACTGGCAACATTCACACTTTACTTCGGCTGCACGTAATGATATCATGTAATCGTTTTTACGGTCTTATCCTAAAATAACAACTTGGCCACTAATAACGACGTGCCTTTTCATTTAAGTCCTAAGTTTACCAGAACACCTTACTGTTGTGAAGGGGGTTGAAGTCATTGCATGTAGATTAGAAGATACTGTTAAATTCCCATATTTGTGAATGAGTTCCCGGATGAAGTTCTCTCCCTGGAGTGATAATAAAAACCACTGTCTCTTTATGTCTCTTTCTTGTAGTTTTCCAACCTGCTCGGAGCAGTCTACCGTCAGGGGAATCTGAGTTTCTCTAAAGATGGCAACGCTGTGATCAGTCCGGTTGGAAACAGAATCTCTGTCTTCGACCTGAAGAAGTAAGTCCTCATCACATGCATGATTATATGGCGAGTCGTTAATGCTGCCATCAGTAGTATGCTTGGTATGACACCTGGATGCTGTGCAGAAGTAAATGATGCGTGATGGTGGGACCTGCTGCTAAATGTAATTTCACCGTCATAAGTATAACTGATTTCATTCTCCGTTTGTCTCCTGTAGCAACACATCTGAGACATTACCCATCTCCACTACAAAAAACATAACATGTGTGGGTCTCTCTCCTGATGGGAACGTAGCAGTTGTGGTGGATGAAGGTAAGATAGAACTTTGTCTTTCTTTTAATAATGTGTGATATAAAAACTTAAGCATGAGTTATTGTTCTCTTGTTGCAAAAAAAACAACTAAAATCCAAATGTGTGTGTTGTGTTACACAGATGGCGCAGCGGTGTTGGTCAGCCTCATCACCAGAGCCATCCTCCATCATTTCCACTTCCACAAGCCTGTCAGCAGCATCCGCTTCTCACCTGATGGCAGGTAAGGACGTCTGAACTCAATTGATGAAGTGTTAAAAACCATAAAATTCCTGGTTCCCAAGGTGACATCATCAAATACCTTATTTTGTCCCACCATCAGTCACACCCTGCAACTCTTTTGATGGACAAAATTATGCTGATCTTTGATTTAAGTGGTACATTTATGTGATAACAACCTCTTGTGTGAACTAGAGTCATTATATACAGTTCAAAAATAGAATAAAAAAACAATACTTGACAACAATATAGATAGAAGACCGGAATATAAAAATGTAAATGTAACATAAGGGTGTAGTTGTTGTTGTGTGTGTTGTATGACCTACAATCTGGTATGCTGTATATGAATATCTTGTAGATTTCTTCCTGTAATAATGATAATGTGAAGTATTATGCTTCTGCCTGCGCCTTCTCCAACCTATACTCTTTTTATCTGTTTGTTAAAAGGTGATATTTTTGTGTTTTTATCTTTGTGTTTGTTTTATTTTTTTTCTTTCTTTTACAACATGCTGTATGTTCGCGATTAATACAAAATCAAATCAAATTTGTTCCCCTTTCAGGAAGTTTGTTGTTACGAAGGAGAACGTAGCTCTGATGTACCACGCCCCCGGGAAGCAGCGGGAGTTTAATGCCTTCGTGTTGGACAAGAGCTACTACGGCCCCTACGATGAAACCACCTGCATCGACTGGACGGACGACTCCAAGTGAGTCAAAGTTTGTTAGAAGTCAAAGCATGCAAAAACCCCGAGAAAAAAGACGTGTCATGGTTGGGACATTTTCCTTCAGGTGTTTTGTGGTGGGCAGCAAAGACATGTCAACGTGGGTGTTTGGTGCCGAGCGCTGGGCCAACCTCATCTACTACTCCCTGGGAGGACACAAGGACGTCATCGTGGGCTGCTTCTTTGAGAAGGACAGCCTGGATGTGAGTTTACTTTCGCCTTCCACTACTTTGTGATTTAATCTGAAACGACACGTGTGGTTTTGTATGAAAATTAAAAAGGAAAATGTCAATATCAGGGTTTTCACTCAGTTTGTGGAAGACTTAGGTGCGCAGATTTGGCTCGGGGGTTTAGCGGTCTTTTCTCACAAAAATGGGATGTTTTTAAATGAAAGAAATATGCAGTTTGTCATAAATTTATGAATTATTTTCATCATATTTTTGTCCAAAACGTTGGAACGCTAGCACAGATATAAAAAAAATTACACCCAGAGAACTTAAGCACAAAACCTGCTTAAGAAATCCAACTACAATCATGATGTTTTTACCTTGCTTTTATGATCTTACCTGTAGCACTTTGACATTTGTTTAAATGTAAAGTGCATTACAAATAAAATGTATTATTATATTCATTAAATCTGAAAAGCCCATCAGTTTGATTGATACTCTTTTCAATGTTTTTGGCTCTCTTTACATTCATTCGGCTTAGGTGCTGCCAAAAATGACTCAGGTGCTGCACATAAAGACTTATGACAGGGAAAAGCCCTGAATAAGGAGACTCTGATAAGCGAGTGTTGTTTCTGTGTTGCCAGCTGTACACGGTGAGCCAGGACGGGACACTGTGTGTCTGGGAGAGCGACACCGAGCTGGACGGCCTCGTCCTGAAGAAAAGCCAGGATAAACCCAAGCCCCCGAGGCCGGGGGAGGAAGAGGACTGTGAGGAGGAAAGAGAGGAGGGAGAGGAAGGAGAGGTCATCAGGGGAAAAGCAGGAGCTCCCAAAGAGAAGAATACCAACAACGTTCGATACAAGCAGAGGAGCAAGTAAGTTACTTGTATTTACTTCTCAAAAATAAGCCATGCAACAGGGTTTCATTCCTCTCTCAGTCACAGCCAGAACACTGAAATGTTCATACATCCCGCTTTCCATTAGGATTTTGGCTCTTCACAGAGCACAGGTTTATGTGTCCCTTGGCTGTTCTAAATGTATAATAAATGCAAATCAGCATGTGTTGCTTAGAGCTAATGTCGTGGAGTCATTTTTCCTTTTCAAATAAAGCTTGAGGAACTGCAAAAAACTTCCTCCCCAACAGGATAGAGATAAATATGATGAAGATGATCAAGGACTCAGAAGGCTAAAAGCAGCTCTCTGTCTCTGCTCTTGTAGACACTTCTTCAACAAGGAGGGGGATTTCAACAACTTGACAGCTGCCTCCTACCACAAGCCGACCCACATCCTGGTCACAGGCTTCGCCTCTGGAATCTTCCACCTGCACGAACTTCCAGAATTTAACCTCATTCACTCGCTTCGGTAAGAGAAAAGCTCAGGTTTGTTTTTGTGAAGTGAATTCATCAATGTGCTGGAGTGGGAATGTTGGAGACAAAAGTAAAAAAGGGACTAGAATATGCATGTTGCAAGTTTTTAGTAAAGTAGATTTGGAGAAAATGTTGCTTCTCCTTTCAGTATTTCAGACCAGAGAATCTCCTCAGTGGCTATGAACAGCTCTGGAGACTGGATCAGTTTTGGGTGCTCAGGTAAGACGTCTTTTCATCTAGGTGTTTTATTTTAAATATGTTTTTACTAAGTTACCTGTTTTTATAAAAACTGAGTGTTGTTTCAGGGATGGGTCAGCTGCTGGTGTGGGAGTGGCAGAGCGAGTCCTACGTCTTCAAGCAGCAGGGACACTTCAACAACATGGCCTCGCTGGCGTACTCGCCAGACGGCCAGTACATCGTAACAGGAGGCGACGATGGCAAAGTGAGTGCTCGACACTTTCCCCGGACACATACGGGTCTTAAAAGGTCTACAAATTCAAACTCAAAATGTTAGGCCTTAAAAGTCTTAAATTTGCTGAATTCTTGTGTCCTAGGTCTTAAATGATTTCTTAATATTCCTCTAATTCTCATTGAAATGTCTTTTTTTTCTTTCCGTCTAATATTGTGTTGTAGTTCTTTCTTTTGCTAGTCTAAATATAAACACTTTATATTGCAGCCAATCAGCTTTCCTGTCCTGCGAGTCTCTTTCAGACACAAAATGTTGTATGTTACCTGTGTTCGGTACTCTGTACATCAATGTTTAATCTGAAAAAGGTTTTTTTTTTTTTATGTCGCCATTTGGCTCTTAAATCTCATTCATAAAGGTCTTAAATTTGACTTAGTCAACCTGCAGAAACCCTATACATATGTTTTAACAAGAGGTAGAAGTATTATTATTATTATTTCAGTGGCTTGAAAATGTAAAAAGAAATGCACCAAAGTCTTAAAATAGATGTTTTCTTTCATGCCTTTTGTGTCAGAGATTCAGATTCAGTGGTTTCATCTCCGCAGGTCAAAGTGTGGAACACCAACAGCGGCCTTTGCTTCGTCACCTTCACAGAGCACACCAGCAGCGTCACCAAGGTTACCTTCACCTCCAGCGGCTTCGTCATCGTCAGCGCTTCTCTGGACGGGACGGTCAGAGCGTTCGACCTGCACAGGTGACTTACAGCGAAGCTGGTTCACTATTTATTGCTTCTTGCGATAACGATATATATATCACAATATATAAATTATAATAGAACCATTTCAGAACAGGTTACATAGACCCTAGGGAAAGCCCAACTGCTAAATGTATTGTATTGTATCGCCATGCCATAGACAGTAATAAGTGTAAAACACACTCGGCCATATGTTCAGCGGGGAAGTACGTCTGCAAACACCGGCTGGCAAGATTCCAATGGTCTGTTATATAGTGACTTGCCAGGCTGATGAAAGGCTCCGTGGTACGGCTCCACCACAGGTCCGTTGGAGCGGCTTAAGTCTGAACCAGGTCCATATAATTGGTGCTGTACCGGTCTTTTTCACCAGCTCCTCCGTTTCACTTTCAGCCACGGTTACTCAAGGGGGCGATGATGCGTTGCAGCTTGTGGCTCTAAATTTTGCAGGTAGATTGCGTCATCAACATGCATTATCCCGATATAATATAATTAAAATCTCTATTGTAGGCCAATTTTGTGTCGTTTATATTGCATATCGTTTCTATCGCCCGTCACTATTCACTTCCAAAGAAATGTGATGGAGATGGAAAATCGTTTTGGAAAACCGAGAACTGGAATGCCTTCTGTGTCTAAAGAGATGTGACTTTTAAATCTGTGCGTGTACGTTTTATTTATTCCAGGTACAGAAACTTCCGGACGTTCACGTCGCCTCGGCCTGCGCAGTTCTCCTCCCTGGCAGTAGATGTCAGCGGGGAGCTGGTGAGCGCAGGAGCCCAGGATTCCTTTGAGATCTTTCTGTGGTCCATGCAGACGGGGAGACTGCTGGAGGTAGGCCCATAATGACAAACTGTATATAAATGGGGCTTTTGTTTAGATATGCTCTTATTAGGCCTGACTGATATTGGGATTGCGGTATTGTGCTTTTTTGTGCTAATGCTTATGTATTGGCTACATGTTAACCATATGAACCAAATTGCCCATTGGGGACATTAAAGACATTTCAACCCAACTTCAATTTCAACTTAAAAAACTGAAATGATTATAGTGGGATTTTTTTTGCGAGGATCTGTACTAAAGAACATTTTTTTCTGTAGGGTAGGATTTGTAGGCCGGGAAGCAGCACCACAATACTTCATTCAGAATGGGTCGACCATACATTCATTGCCTTTAACAAATATTGCGATTTAGATATTTCACTAGTCCATATTGCGATTTAGATAAAATTGCCATTAATTGTGCAGCTCTAGGTCTTATTCACCTTCCCCGCCTCCTCCCTGTTATTGACCAGGTCCTCGGGGGGTCACGAGGGTCCGGTCAGCTGCCTTTGTTTCAGTCCAGTGCAGTCCATCCTGGCCAGCGCCTCGTGGGACCGCACCATCCGGCTGTGGGACATGTTGGACAGCTGGCAGGTCAAAGAAACCCTTCCTCTCAGCTCTGATGGTAAAAACAATCCCATTGTCTTTTTTATACTGCCACTAGGGGGCAGCAAAGCTCAAGAGTTGATTTCTAGACACACACACACACACGGCGTTCCCACTGCAGGAACTTTCCCAGCGGACCAAGAACCTTTTTGCGATGGATAATGTAAGTGAGCTTTAGTGTGTGTTTATTTTCCCCCTCTCAGGTTTGGCAGTGACTTACCGCCCTGATGGTCAGGAGTTGGCTGTGGCCACTTTGAACGGTGAAATCTCTTTCTGGAACCCCCAAGCAGCCACACAAACCGGCTCCGTGGCCGGACGCCACGACCTGGAGACGGGCCGCAAAGAGACGGATAAAATCACAGCCAAGCAGTCCGCAAAGGGCAAGTGAGTGAGAGAACTGCACTTATTTCCTTTTCTTCCAATCCGGAGAGAAAAAGTCTTACTAATGGCTTTTTTGTGGAATTTATTATTCAGGATGCGTTTTCTGCTTTTTGTGCATCCAGGTCCTTCACCTCGCTGTGCTACTCGGCAGACGGGGAGTCGGTTTTGGCGGGAGGCCAGTCCAAGTTTGTCTGCATCTACAACGTCCAAAGAGCAGATGCTCATGAAGAAGTTTGAGATCTCTTGCAACCTGTCCTTTGATGCCATGGAGGTACGGCAACTGCTGTCAACTGTAGATACAGAGAAACATATAGTAAAATAGTCCATTTAAAGTGTGTGATGTTTGATGATGTTTGATGTTTCCTGGGCAAACTGGGATTTAAACCAGTGATTACAAACAGACTTACTTGGTCCTTGAACTTCACCATATGTGTTCTTACGTTGCCTTCAGGAGTTCCTGGACCGACGGAAGATGACTGAGTTTGGCAGCCTGGCTCTGGTGGACGAGGGAGCTGGAGACGGAGACGGGGTCAACATCAGCCTCCCTGGAGTCAGGAGAGGTACCATGCTCACTTCAACACTTAGACCAGCTGTTAGTAGTATGAGTATATAAAGTATAGAGTACTTTGTTTATCCAAATAGAGGATAAGGAATTTGCAGTCCCGCAGCTACGAAGACGAAGACATCTGTCTAAAATCCCTTTTTATTGTTTCTTGGAGACTTCATGTCTTGTTTCCTAAATACTTCATGTTGTTGCTTGACTTAACTCAATGTTCTCACTTCAGTTCATTTTATATATATATCTTGTTTATTTTTGTGTTTTTGTGTTTATCCTCACAGGTGATATGAGTTCTCGACACTTTAAGCCAGAGATCAGAGTGAGCTCGCTGCGGTTCTCCCCTACTGGTAGGTTGGCTATAGCAAATCAGTTGGAGGAAACTCTGACAAAAGAGATAAAAAGGTTGCTTATGTTTTGAAAATATAAAAAAGGTTTTTTGTCTTTCAGTCCTTCAACTTTAATGCAGATATGCAGTCCCCATGTCATACTTTAAATGCAGCTGTCAGGAAACCAACATTAAGGAGGATGAAATGTCACCATGTTTTTATGTTTCCAAGAAGATCCGAGGGAAAACTGGTGTTGGGTAGTAGTTTAAAGTGTTTCCATCTACTGTCAGGGCGTAGCTGGGCGGCCACCACCACTGAGGGCCTGCTGGTCTACTCCCTCGATGGATCTCTGGTCTTTGACCCATACGACCTGGACCTGGATGTGACGCCGGCCAGCATACGTAAGCAGCTGCGGCTTCAGGAGTGGGCGCCGGCCATCGTCCTGGCATTCAGACTCAACGAAAAAGCCCTCAAGCAGGAAGTGTTGGAAACAGTGCCCCACGAGCAGAGTGAGTGAACGGTCCTGGTTTTAAATTGTCTATGAACAGGGTTGGGTACCAAAAAGTGGGGCCAATAGGGCACCGGTTCCGACGTAAATGGTAGTAATAGTAGTAAGTAGCTGAGGTAAACCCAGTGGTTAAAGTGCTGACAGCTTACGTAAAGCGGTGTAAAGTGTGACTGGATTTCCCCCGGAGAGGACTCCGACACCGGGACGTAGCAGTCTGCAGCTGCAGCTGCCGTTATTGGAAAAACAACACAGACGGAGCGTCCACTTGAAACTCGGCAGCCTTGTGGTGCATTTTAAGTTATTGTAAAATACCATTTTCCCATCTGGTGCTTGTTTTTGTTGTTTACAAGCAATTTACTGGTGAAATAAGTCATTGGTATAAGTTATTGTTATTACATTATTAATCAATCGTTTAATTTAGACATATGGCCTTAGCAGTTAACAAGCCGTTCTTCATTGTCGCCAACGGTCGTTTTGTGCTCCTCTTTTTTTTTTATATTTCATTTTATATACATTATAAATATATATATTTTGGTTCAGGCACCATTTTTAAAAGTATCATTTTATCACTGGTATCTAAAAAAAAACAAAAAAAAAACAACTCAAACCTATTGATTAATTTCCTACCTCTAAAACTGATTAATAACGTGTGTTTGTGTTCCAGTCCCAGTAGTCTGCGGCTCTCTTCCTGACATCTACGTCGAGAAGCTGCTGGGCTTCTTGGCGGTGAGTTTGGAGAAGTCAGGCCACCTGCAGTTCTACATGACCTGGGTCCAGAGTCTGCTCATGCTGCATGGACAGAAACTCAAGAACAGGTCTGTTCCCAGTCCCTTGCTACTACCGAGGAATTTGTTTTGTCAAGTACACAAGCTCCGGCTCAAGTGCTGTCTCCATGTAGTTGTGAGTGACCTTATCTTCATCTGGTGTGCAGGTCAGGAGCCATACTGCCCACGCTCCAGGCGCTGCAGAAGAGCATCCAGAGACACTTTGACAATCTGTCCAAACTGTAAGTCTCAACCCTCACTGTTGAGCTAAATTAATAGTTAATTAACGAACCACTGTAATTATGCAGTATTTACATATCAGGAATGACATTTTTTTAAAGTTTAACAAGGTATTTTCCCATACATGTTCCTGTCTCTGTTCCTTCATATTATAGTACCATTGACCCCGGTGAACCCAAATGTTGTTTTTTTTTGTGCAGGTGTGACTTTAACATGTTTAACATTCGCTACGCTGCGGCCCTGTCGAAGCAGAGGGGGCTGAAGAGAGCAGCTGAGGAGGATGAGGGGAGGGAGGAGGAGGAAGATGAAGAAGAGCTGTCTGAGGAGATGAGCGTGGCCTCCTTGGAGGATGCAGACTTGATGCTGTAAATCTTAAGCCAATCCACCAACATGAACAATGTCGCTGCAAATGAAGAAAAATAATGTTGGACTGTAAAAGTAATCAGATTTGTGTCTACTTAGAAAACATTATCGTTTTTATGAGTTCTTTTTTTTATTAAATACATGGAAATGTGTGTTTTTATGTTTTCTTTGGCCTGTATTCGGTTAGGTTAAAGCCTCTGAACACCCGCACTGGTGTCTGATTAAACTCTGCTCAGGTGGGGTGGAGCTTAGATGGGAATTTATTAGCTCACACATCTTTTCTACTAATAAGAATGATAAAGGTGTAATTCACCCTGCCCTAAGATGACACCCAAGAAGATATCAATCAGTCTATACACACCCACAACCGTACCGTGAATAGGTCTAATCAGTCAGATTAACTCAAAAAACCTTTGTTCATGGCCTTTAAAATCCTGCATGAAGGTGATTTCACTTATTTTGATTAGACTTCATCTCTGACTGTGGGGGCTTGATTGGGCCTCGCCCATGGCACAGAGGTCTGTCCCTTTTCAGCCTGACCAGAGGTCTAATCCACCAGACAAATGAAGAATCCTGTGTGGTCAAGGACAAACAAAAGTTAGATGTAAGATGGGATGTGCAGTTGATGCTTTTTAGGCAACCAGAACCAGCATCTGGCTGGTTCCCATTCTGGCTGAGACATTTCCTTAAATGTCCCATGACATGGTGCTTTTTGGATGCTTTTATATATAGGTCTCTTTTATATAGACCTTAGTGGTCCCTTATACTGTATCTGAAGTCTCTTTTATATAGACCTTTGGTCCCTAATACTGTATCTGAAGTCTCTTTTTATATAGACCTTAGTGGTCCCTAATACTGTATCTGAAGTCTCTTTTATATAGACCTTAGTGGTCCCCTAATACTGTATCTGAAGTCTCTTTTATATAGACCTTAGTGGTCCCCTAATACTGTGGTCCCCTTAGTGGTCCCCTAATACTGTATCTGAAGTCTCTTTTATATAGACCTTAGTGGTCCCTAATACTGTATCTGAAGTCTCTTTTATATAGACCTTAGTGGTCCCCTAATACTGTATCTGAAGTCTCTTTTATATAGACCTTAGTATCTGAAGTCCCCCTTAGTGGTCCCCTAATACTGTATCTGAAGTCTCTTTTATATAGACCTTAGTGGTCCCTAATACTGTATCTGAAGTCTCTTTTATATAGACCTTAGTGGTCCCCTAATACTGTATCTGAAGTCTCTTTATATAGACCTTAGTGGTCCCCTAATACTGTATCTGAAGTCTCTTTTATATAGACCTTAGTGGTCCCCTAATACTGTATCTGAAGTCTCTTTTATGGGGGGGGCTTGACCTACTGCCACTTTACTCATTTGAAAGCCATGATATGTATCTCTCTCTCTCATGTGTGGGAAAATTCTCTGGACCGGCAAAGCAGAGAAAGCGGAGATAACCTTGCCCCTTATAGATTTATAGATTCCAGGTCGGCCCATCTGAGCTTTCATTTTCTAAAGGCAGAGCAGGGCTCGGTTACACTTATCACCATTTCTAGCCACTGGGGGAATGCATATTAATGTTGCAAAACCTCATGAAGTGAAATTTTCATGCCATGGGGCCTTTAACATTTAAAGTTAATTGAATGCTCATTAAACTGTGCATACACTAGTAGTTGGACTTCAATGATACTTTCTAAGGTTGCACTTACTAAAAGTGCTAATAAAGTTACCTAGGCCCAAAGTTGCAAGCATATCTAACACAGAAAAGCACAAATAATAGGTATTTTTCCATATAAATAAAGTGAACATAAATGAACTACAACTTGAGACTAATCAAACTGCCCTACCCGGCAGCACTTGCGGCGTCGGAGCGGAAGAGGCGGAGTTTGAGCCAAAATGAGGGAAAATAAGAACATGTCCGAGTCCCCGTCTCAAGCGGGAAAAGAAATACCAGCGAAAAAGCAGAAACTAAGCAGTGACGAGAACAGTAACCCCGATTTATCAGGAGACGAGAATGTAAGCAGTTAAAAGATGTAGTTTCTTTGGCGACAAATGCAGTAAATTGCTTCTAGCCGGTTAGCATCGTGCTCAAGTAGCCGGCCGGCTAAAGGTATTAGCTAGCATCTTTGTTCACCAGTACTAACGCTAGCGTTAATTTAGCTATGATGATATCTCCTGCTAACCTCTTGAGTCTGCCTGCGTTGGGACTTGGGTCATTTAATAGTTGTTGAATTAAGGTTTGAGAGATGAAAAAAAATAACGAGTTAATGAGGGATGTCCTCTATCGTTAATTACCAACATGAAGGGCAAACAAACATGTCTCTAAGGTTATTTACCTTCTGTCAGCAGATTTAAGCTACACATCATTTACCTGTGCAAGGATCACTTCTTCAAGGCTACTTACCCTAGCTAGACTTGTGAGTAAGCCATGTACATGTGTATTAGTGAAGCAGCTAAATACAGTAACAATATGCAAATATAATAATAACAACAAAATAACACGTTCAGTGTGCACGGTCGCTTGTCACAGCTCCAGATAGTTTCGCTTGGAAAAGGTTCCTGCTGACATGCAATTAACAAGTACTGACATTTCTGCATGATACATCTTCAACACGGCCACACATCCTGTTTGATTCCTTGTGTCTGCCTGTGCAGGATGATGCCGTCAGCGTTGAGAGTGGGACCAACGCAGAGCGCCCTGACACACCCACGAACACTGCCAACGCCCCTGGCAGGAAGAGCTGGGGCAAGGGCAAGTGGAAGTCCAAGAAGTGCAGATATTCCTTTAAATGTGTCAACAGCCTGAGGGTGAGTACAGACGCCACCCTCAACAGTTTGAGTCCAAGTTTCATCATTTCTACTAGCCAAACCTATTCAGTAGAGTTGGGGTTTTCTATCATGTTAGAACCACCTGTGTATTTTTTTTCTTCTTCTCCTGTATCAAACATGCATATCCGGCTTACATAAACAGCTGTTGAATGGGGGGGGAATCACCAGACACCTCCCGAAACAATATCATCACGACACTCATGCCACCATACAATATTATTGTGATTTTAAAAATCTAGAAATATTCTGCATCATATTGCATTTTATAACCTTTTCTCTGACTTCTGATTTTTCCCAATTTCAAATGACGTCCCCAAAAGGAAACTTTGTCAACATCTGTTTTATCTAAAAAGAAACATTTCTCTGTTTGTTCATATCACCTTCATTTTATTGCTGCAAAATGGGACAAACTGACCAACACATGTATAATGAAAGATCGATACTTTGCGTCTTTGGATCGATACAGTATTGACACTGAAAATATTGCGATAGTATGCTGCATCAATTTTCTTTTTATATATATATATATTTCCCCCCACCCCTACTGTTGAACCATTAGATTTTTATAGGAGTAACGTTAGTCTTACCCTGCACTTGTCCTACAGCTTGTTAGGTGATTTTTTGTTCATTTCACCCTCTGAACTTTGTGATTAATGAGATAATGGTCTCTCCAGGAGGACCACGGCCAGCCGCTGTTTGGAGTCCAGTTTAACTGGCACAGCAAGGAGGGAGACCCGCTGGTGTTTGCCACAGTCGGGAGTAACAGGGTAAGTGGTTTGAGGGATTTGTGTGGTATTTCTGTGGCACTGCACAGGAATGTGCACAGTGGCACATTTTTGTTTGGTTGGACCACAGCACTTGGGTGGTGATGGCGCAGTGGATATGACACATGTGGTGGAAGTTTCTGTACAGCGAGGGAGGAATTTGGGTGAAGAAGAGACCTTGTAGAAACAAAATAAAGACAGGCTGCAAACTGGATTAAAAGTTTAGGTATTTGGTGGAAGGGTTTAATTATTTTCTCGAGAGAACAATCAAAAATGACAAGAACAGCATTCACAATGAATCAGAGTTACAAAGTGACACCAGTTCTGTGCCTCGCGTAACATATGACAGTCCCTTATATCCCTATGCCCCCCCCAGCAGAAACCAGGCCATGTTTGGAAAACCTTCTAATCTTAAACAATACACTTCATCTTCTTCTTCAGACTTCTAGGAGCCAGAGCTGTCCCTATACATCTGTCTAATGCGTCAAAAAATGACTGTAGTTGTCATTCAATCTTAGAAGTCAGAGATTTAGCTCGTCTATAGATTGGCTCAGACTCCAGAGTCATAACATGTTCAGCTGTCTTCAACACTGGAGGGCTTTCTTTAGGAGATATCTTTAGGAAGGACACATGTTTCGGAGGCCTATTTGAATGATTTACTTAAAATTAATAATCACTTAATAAATGAACAATTACTAAAAGAAAATCATTGTCTATGTAATTTTGTATTCTTTAAGGAAATGGTGTGGAGTCATAACAAACCCAGTTGTCTCCATCAAGGAGAAACACACAGATGACAGATACAGAAGTCATATACTCTGAGAGGCATTGGAGATCCTATTATGAATAATTAATATGAAAATCATTGGTTGAATGTAATTTTCCCATTACACACATGCCTTTTGGTGTGGGAGATCTGGGTTCAATTCCCACTGCAATACATCAACCAATGTGTCTCTGAGCACGACACTTAACCCCTAGTTGCTCCAGAGGCGTGCAACCTCTGATATATAGAGCAACTGTAAGTCGCTTTGGATGAAAGCATCAGCTAAATGACATGAAATGTAATTTTTAAAATATTGTAGGTTCTGGGGTTTGAATGTTTTTAAATATAATAAAACTAGTACATACACCCAAATGTAGTTGGTCAGCATGGTATGCAACTACACAAGTCTTGTTCCTAATGTAACGGGTGATGTCTTTTCTTCCCCAGGTAACTCTGTATGAATGTCACTCTCAGGGAGAAATGAGACTCTTGCAGTCTTATGTCGATGCAGACGTATCCTTTTACTTGTTTAGATTCTTTATGAACGGTCTCCTCCTTCTTTGTCCTGCTTTTGTTTTGATGACAGGAAACCAACAGACACACCAGTGGAGCTAAAGCCAAACAATGACTGCATTATGATGAGGTCATATTTGAAATGTTTGTATGAATGTTTAACACAATCATATTTGAACAAGATTAAAAATAACTGGGATTCTGTGAGAGGTTATAAATGAGTACATCTCTGCAGGGTGGGGGCAGGGTCACTGGTATACAGTAGATTCCCACTATAGAGGGAAATTCTGCTCTCTGGGAGTTTATTGTTTTATTTTCCTTGACTAAATGTGTGTAAAGGCAGATGAGAACTTCTATACGTGTGCCTGGACCTACGACACAAACACAAGCCATCCTCTGTTGGCTGTCGCCGGGTCCCGTGGCATCATCCGGGTGATCAACAACATCTCAATGCAGTGTATCAAGGTAGAGCTGATCTGTCTTCTCATAGCCTGTAGACTTCATTCATTTGTATGCACCCTGGGATGGGTTTTCCAGCCTGTCTCACATTTTGTGTAGGAGTAACGGCACACGCTTAGCCATCATTACTCCAAATATTCCTTAGAAGTAAATGCATTGATTAAAGATGCATTTAGGGTACCAAACAAACGGCCTGTCACAAGTGATTTAAGCACGTTGAGGGAGAGGGAGAATCTGCCCTATTCTGCCTTGGCTTGTTTTGGGGAGCCACAGGTGATAATGCCATTTCTTGGGGCCATTTTCAACGTAGTAGCCTCCAACCTTTCTAAATGTGAATGTTTACTTTTTCATTACAAGTGAACCAAGTTCAGATTGACGTTATTCAGAGAAAATCCGTCTTTGTAGTTAGCTGAATCACAAATTATTAATAAAAAATCATTCCCTGTACATTAATTCAGTTTTACAATGATAATTAATTCATTTTCAGGAATGGCAAGTAAATCAAAGATCGTGTCTACAATTACAACTTCTTCTTTCATCTTTTTTTTTGTTCAACTCCAGCATTATGTAGGTCACGGAAATGCCATCAATGAGCTAAAGTTCCATCCAAGGGATCCAAATCTCCTCCTGTCAGTCAGCAAAGGTAAATAACCTACAATAACAATGCAATTAAACTCTGACACAGAAAGCCAACGAGGGGATGGTATGTCACGTATTGCTTTTGTGAAGTGAAGACAACATCACTGACACGTGAAAAGGCCGTTTTGGATACAAAAACATCCACTTTGATGGCTTTATAGACCTTACCCCGACACTAAACATTCTCTCTCGCCCATGATTGGTTACTACCTACTTTGTAGCGCCAGCATGTCTATAAAGTTTTTATTGTTATATTAGGATACACATTTTTTCATTACCAGGGCCATGTGAAGTGTAATCTTTCATTTAAGCAGGTGAATAGTGACTGGGCACATTTCATGTTTTTTTCTAGTTACAGCCTGCTTTTTAAAGTTGTTGAATTCGCAGCATGTAGGAGCCCCAAACATCAGCCTCGGCCCACCCAGAGTGTATTATGATATATTCACTGTTAGATCAGTGTAAAGGAGGTGTCGCTCATTTGATTTGGCTGCTACCGCTGCCTCATTATCACGGCCAACAGCTGAAGGTATGAATTAGTTTTATAAAGAGCAGATCACCCTTGATAACATAATAGGATAAACCACATGGTGTTAGCCAGATTATATTCCTGTAATGGAGGCAAAACGTGTTTGTTTGACCAGAAAAACTAACCGTATACTTGTTCCAGTTTGTTGATCAACTCCTGAGGGGAAATGAGATGGTAGATTTAATTCCTGACTGAACTCGTTTCCTCAGATCATGCCCTTCGTCTGTGGAACATACAGACGGACACGTTAGTGGCCATATTTGGCGGTGTGGAAGGGCATCGAGATGAAGTCCTGAGTGCTGTGAGTGTTCAGTTAAATCACCCCTCCCCTGTTTATAACAAAGCTCAAACAATACCTGGATTTAAACACGCTTGATTTGTTTTATAATCCCGCTGCAGGATTTCGATCTTCTAGGTGAAAAGATTATGTCGTGTGGGATGGACCACTCCTTAAAACTTTGGCGAATCAATTCAGAGAGAATGCAGAAAGCCATCCGTGGGTCTTATGAGTACAACCCCTCAAAGACAAACAGGTATAGGTATATATATGTCAGTTTTAGATTGATTTATTTTGTCATCAGATTTATTTATTTGTGTGTTGTTGTTTTTTTTGTTTTTTTTAGGCCTTTCGTCTCACAGAAAATTCACTTCCCTGACTTCTCAACACGAGACATCCATAGGAACTACGTGGACTGTGTGCGATGGCTGGGGGATCTTATTCTTTCCAAGGCAAGTTAGTAGTCGGCGTAAATATATTAACAGTGGCTTCAAAGTAGCTTAACTTAAAATTTGTTAATTCTACTTCTTTTGCCAACTACGGTAATTCAACACACAGTGCACAAAAATTGGTCAAAATCCTTTCTGATATTAAATATGTTCTATTCTGTAATTTTCAGGCAAAATGTGTAAAATAAAAAACCATCTGTGACTATTTAAGAACATGCTCTTTATGTATCTTTCCTTGTCTCACTGCAGTCCTGTGAAAATGCCATTGTCTGCTGGAAACCAGGAAAGATGGAGGACGACATTGATCACATTAAACCCAATGAGTCAAATGTTACGATTCTGGGGCGCTTCGATTACAGCCAGTGCGACATTTGGTACATGCGCTTCTCCATGGACTTCTGGCAGAAGGTTCATTTTTCCCATTTTCCATCTGTGGCTGTATATATGGTCCTTTACAGGTCTCATTTAGTATTTTTGACCAATTATAACAATGCACTAAGCCCTTTGTTGCTGATTGACAGATGCTCGCTTTAGGAAACCAGGTGGGGAAGCTTTATGTGTGGGACCTTGAAGTTGAAGACCCACACAAAGCAAAGTAAGAAAAATTTTTATTTTATTTTTTTTGTTGGTTTTAATCCTCATTGACAGCCGGAACACTCCTTCTGTCACCAATGATGACAGTCGGCTAAATACTGGTGTGTAATCATAACACAACACTTCAGTGACCCAGGAAACGGAGTGTGATGTCATCATCTCAGCCAAAGTGAACCGTCCGGAGTGGCGGCTTGCGTGTTTGGTTGTTTTGTGTGTGGGGCTCGGTGTCAAATGCCTGTTGCATTTTATAGATCGTAATGAGCAGGTATTGGTTTTCCCAGGCTGCATTTGTGAAAATGTCTGGTTAAAAAAAAACAACAACCTTAAAACCGTCTCCGCTCTGGTCTCCAGGTGCACCACGCTGACCCTCCCCAAATGCACATCGGCCATCCGGCAGACCAGCTTCAGCCGCGACAGCAGCATTTTGATAGCCGTGTGTGACGACGCTTCGATCTGGCGCTGGGATCGACAGCGCTGAACCGTTTTCCCAGAAGTCCTTTTGGTTCCTGTTGCTTCCTATCCTCCCAACCTGTTGCCCTGTTGTACAGACCTACACTGCAAGAAATGTCTGTTTGAACATTTAATCTTACGTGTGGTCTAAAAATACAGTATTTCCTTTAAAAAAAAATGGCGGGCATTCATGCCAGGCGAAAATCGTGCCAAGGCAGGTGAGATGATTCCTTTTGTTTTTATTTCCTGTTTGTCTGTTGGCAGGATGTTTAAAGACACGCTTGGTGTCTGAACATTTTATATCCAACAAACAATCAGTGGGGATCCGGCAATTATTCCTTTTAGGTGAACATATTTGAACCACAACAGTAATAAAAGACGGACTTTGTTCCAAATCATAGATGAAAATTGAAATGTTGAGGAGCAGGAATCGTATCAGCATGTTGGGGAAATTTTTACCTTCAGCAAAGTGCCTTATAGATTTCTATGCAGTCTCCGTTCATTAAAAGTTTAGAAATAATAACCAGCTTAATCAAGTGGAATCATCTCTGGCAGATTTTTTGGGGGAAAATGAGCTTTTAAGACACAACCGATAAAATGACCAAAGATGGTTTTTCTTTGCAGTGTGCCACATTTTATAATCATTTCACATGACAATTTTGTTATTTTTGTTGTTTTTTGCATTTTTTAAATGCCATCTTTGTTTGCTTTGCCCTCTCTCCTCCCACCTCCACGCATACATACTTGACAGTTTTCAATTTACTGTAAAACCGTGTTGGAGGATTTGAGTACACTCAATAAAAGGTATTTTGTAAATATATACACTTGAGTCAGTTTCTGAAATTGAGTATTGGCAGTTGTCACTTTTTGGCATAAAAATCTGAAATTTTTTTAGGTCACTGTTAGTATTTTTCATTTGTAGCTTTTAATGGTTTTCGTAAATTGAGATGAACTTATGCACAGTTGGCGTTTATATTTATGAACAATTCATCCAGACTGGCTTTTATTTTGAAAAAAATGACCTAATCCCCTATAATAAAGTCTGTGGAGTGGGTCTTACGCTTTTAATTTATGCGGTTCTTATACGTGAATTTATTTGGACTTAAAGCCTATTTTTTATTCTGTAGTGTATGTCTGCACCGCTTAAAAATCGCAGTATAATGGATATTACAGGTAATCTTTAAGGCCTTATGCATGGTGTTGGACCGTGTCATTGAGTCTTTCTACAAAAGTCGTAATTGGAGGCTGCTTTGCCCGCCCGCCTTTTATGAACGTCATCTGACCAAAAACCAACTCCAAAGCTGAGCACCAAAGAAATGACGTTGAGCCGGAGTGCGCTCTTATCTCCAGGAACAGGACGGAGCGCGTACCCACTGCGGACTTTTGCCCTCCGACTTTGATAGGTGGAGATAGGCCAAACAACAGTAGAGCAGCTCGAACATGTTTTCTCCAAAGTCGCCTAAAAATGTGTCCAAGTATGTCTCCAAGTCGGCGCACGGCGCAGGGGAGCAGCTGTGTATGGTTGAATGTAAGCCGGACTGCACCTGTAGCGTCCACCTGGCAGGCTGCTGCTGCAGGGGACAGTGTGCGCCCGAGTTCAAGGTAGGCCTCCGGAGAGCTGCGCTCCATCTGCTGCTGATGTTACACTGGATTTAAAAGTGTCATTGGGCCATCTGTAGCTGTAGCAGGGATCCAGTTCTTTCGGCACAAGCGGTCAGAAGAACAAATATGGGCCATCTGTAGCTCCATTACAAACGTAATATCTCCATATTTGTTCTTCTGACCGGTTGTGCCAAAAGAACTGGATCCCTGCTACAGCTACAGATGGCCCAGTATAAATATACTCTACCTATTGATGAGTTTTTGTGAATACATGAAAAGGTCAGAGCTGCAGTCAGTATTAGATAACAGTGGTGGAACTAAGCACACATCTGTACTTCACCTGAGGATTTCTACTTCTACGCTACTACAGTTCAGAGGGAAATCTTGTACTGGCTAGATACTTTAAAAGTTAAGATTGTCATTGGTTTTTAACATATGGTTTTTGTAGTAGTAATATAGTTCAAATGTAATATGACTCTCACAGGGGCCATTTTTCTGCATTATGATCATGATTCAAAATTTTTCTTATACTTTTATTACATTTGCCAATAACACTTATCCATTGACATTTTCAGTGCAAGGCTTTACTTGTAATGGAGTATTTATATGTTGCATTATTGCTACTTAAGTAAAGGATCAACATTATTTCAACAGTCATTGATTTTTCAATCAACAGAAAGAAAATAGTAAATTTTTGGAGTACAAGTTCAATCGTTTTTTAACGTATTGTGAAATACGTTAAATAATTGTTAAATTAAGATAATTGTTACTCTTTAGGACTTATTTCATATCCAAGATTCAAACGTTTAATTATCAGGAATTCTTGATGCAAAACGTCTGTCTGCAGTGAATGAAGTTGGTGATTATGCTCATGCATCATCTGTAACATCCAGCTCATGTTGCTGTGCACGCTGAATGGACGCATTGTGTGCGCTTTGGACAAATGCCTCGTGGATGTAACGTAGTCATGCAAGTCACTGCGTCCCAGACGGCTTTAGGTGGCAATGTAATCAAACACACTGATCGTTGCCACAGTTCCGTTAACAGCTTGTATTCAAAAGCCATTAAATCTTTAGTTTTAATCTTACCCAGTAAGCATGGCATGTTCATGTTCAACCAGATGTGTGCCATCTCCCTAATAAACAAGAAAACCAATGAAGGATTAATAGTCAAAGAAAAGAGACTACAAATGTAATTAGACTACAGCAGCAGGCACATTTCTAATTAGTAAAAGGAAGCTTTTCAAAACTCCCTTAGTTCACTTTTACCTATCACAGACAGGGACCCTAAATTACAGTGAACACATATGAACTGCCTTCTTTTCAGTCAACATTTTGGTGCACGGACTTTGTTGTAATGAAAGCAAAACAAATTATTTTACTGCTAAATACATTGAATATGAGATTGTTAAAGACATAATTTTAATAGTAAAGAGAAACTTTCTTTTAAAATGGCATTCTAACAGTGTTCAAATCAGTGGAACACGGCCCTCATGCTGCATTCAAGTCACTATATACAGTATATATATATATATAAGTAAATGTAAGAGCCAATCGCTGATGCTGAGCCCAGTGTTAACAGTAGATTACCCCTCATCCCCCCCCACACACAGTTATATGATAAAATGAAGGGACCATTAATTAACTTTACTAAAATTGGTGGCATACATAATCCAAAAGGCTACTTCTAATGTTGTGATTTATTCTTGATGAAGTACATTCATTGTTGTTTAGATTAAATGCAATTCAACATGTGTGTGGTTGTACTCAGTCAGTCAGTACAAGTACCAGTACCCACATGCATAGAGCGATATAAAGATACACTAATGTACAGAATAAGGAGTTGGACCTGGCTGTGTCTGTTTGTCTGTGGAGGCCTGTACTTCTGTACGAGGTCCTATATTTCCACTCACGGCTTTACAAAATCAACCCAGTCGGGTAACGTCATAAAGATAACACCGTGCTCTGCTGCAGAGACACTGACTATTTTTGTAAAAGAGTTTGATGTTTCCTGTAAATGTTTGTCTGTGTGTGATTTATTGAACTTTGAACAGTCACTCGTGAACCCAGAAGTCAACATGTCAGCGTTTGCCTTTGTCACCGTAATGCACAGGGGCAATTGGGGACGGACCTGTAGTCCCTGTGGTGTGTCTTATGTCTTGAGATTGGTATGGTTTATGTTGCGTAGCCCCAGTGGCCTAATGGATGCAGCACTGATGTTCTAGCAAAGTACGGTAATACATGGTCAACTCTGACAGCTAGTGGAGGATGCCGCTATACAACTAAATAACCCAATGTGGCTAATTGGACAGATGTAGAGCCACAGTGGCCTAATGGATAAGGCACTGGCTTCCTAAGCCAGGGTTTGTAGATTAGAGTCCCATCTGGGTTGATTTACACTTTAGATGTTCAGTAGAAGTGTTCTGGGTCCTTAAATCAGACAATAATGGGTACAACCCATCCTCTGCTACATTAATCATCATAGAGCTATTATTAACAACGCTCTATGGCCAACACACCATGGAAACAAGGCATCTTTTCTCTGTTTCTGACATTGTCAAGTTGTTTGTTGCTTTTGTTTTGAAGGTTATTGATTTATATTTATATTGATATGTTTGGCTTTGTCAATGCACACAGGATAGTAGGTTCTAGCAAAGTAATACATAGCCAGCTCTGAAAGCTAGGGGAGGATGGCGCTATACCAAAATTTGTAAATTAAATTTGTACTATTAATTTGTAAATCCCCAGTGGCCTAATGGGTAAGGCACGGACCTCCTAAACCAGGGATTGTGTGTTCAAGTCCTAACTAGGGTGCAAATCATTCTCTACTAGAAGTACAAAGGACTGTGTCACACTGGATGTTAGGTCACTCTTCTCTCTCTGTTTCAACCAAAAAACATATTTAATGAAATGGAAACAAGACACCATCAAATATGTGCTGTGTTGCTGATGCATTGATTTCTGCTGATCAAATAAATTATACAACATTAAAAAAGATGCTTTCCTGTTTGGAGTACAGCTCCTAAACATGGGCTTGACTTCTGGTGTCAGTTCTGTGAGGTGCCAGTGATGACTAAGCAGAGTCACGTTGGGAGGCTTATGTGAAGGGCCAGTCATGAGGTTTTAAGGCCCCAAACCAGCTGCAGGGCTTTTTTTTTTTTCCTGCTGGACCCTATTTTAGATAACAACCTATTGAGGGAGTGGAAGTGTGAAGTTGTATTTTAACCTTTTCAGTTTGAATTGACCACCTTATCCAGCCACCTCCTTTTTTTACATACTTAGAAATCGGGTCTTTATTTCTAGAAAGTGACCAGTCCAGCCAGAATGCATGAAAAGTGGTTTTGCGATGTTGGTTCACAGAGAGATTAAAACTCCTGGTGTGGAACATTGAGCTTAACTCTCACATCATAACATCTTAAGCACGTCAGAGACGTACAGTGCTGTTAGCTGTAAGTAAAGAGTTGATGTTATTTCCAGGGACACATGGAAACTGCAGACACAGAATTCTGCAGATTTTTCCCACAGATTTTCCTGCATATCTTTTGCAGATTTCAAACAAAAATTTGAAATTCTGCAGATTTTCATTCTGGATCACTGTGCAAAACTGTAAAAAAGAGAAAAGAACAAAATATGCAGATTCAGTTTGGTTCTAGTTATTTCTGTATTGTTGCCTGCTTTGGTAGCCTGTAGCCTTCAGTTTATACCCTTTGATCATTTCCAGGCATGTCCTAAAACGTAGATGCAAAGAAAGGTGTGTAGGCTGACGTATATGATACCGTTTGGTTTTTATAATCAAAGAGGAGACCATATTCTTGTCCAAACACATTTCTTTTACATGAAGCTGTTTACACTATGAGATCTGAGGTCAGAATTTCAAAGTAAAAGTTGAAAAGTAGTCATTGTTTGGGATCCTTGCAGACTGTTTCCACACCTAAATTCCACTGACACATACCATTGACATGGCCTCAGTTTTTAGTCAGAATTGCAACAGCTGCTATAATTACATTTTGGGATTTCTGCTCATTGAGAGCAGAGATTTGAGGAGGGAGGTTTTAAACAAGGGAAGAAAGCTAGGAATGGGGTCAAGTGTTGCTCGTTGAGTAGTTGAATGGTGGTTGGCTAGTGGAATCTGTTCCATCTGTACTTCTTGCCCTGAGGATGAATAGAGAACAAATAAAAGGCCTACATTGATGGAACCGGAAATTAAAAGTATGTTAAAGGTTTGTTGTTTTTGTTCCTGAGGCAATGCAGCCAACAGTCAACATGATATTACAAGGTCTATTGTACAGCTACTACACTGTGGTTTGATAGCAGGACGACGCAGCTGTTATTTTAAGATGTCGCAGGGGACGTGAAATATAAGTTTAGATTTATTTTTAGGTCAATGCAGTTTCAATCAATTAATCAACATTTCTGTAGATGCACCAGTGTTAGCCAGACGGCTAGTTGTAGTTCTAGTTACCTTGCATTAGAGATGGTCTGATACCATTTTTTGCTTCCCGATACCAATTCTGATACCTGAACCTGCGTATCGGCTGACGTTTTATTATGTTAACAGCTACTCTCCCTGTATGGATGTGATATGATTTCTATCTTTGTTGTCAGTCTGGCTCAGCTTATACTATTAACAAACACAAACAATGAATGCCACAGAACTTTCTTTTATCATCCAGTTTGACAGTCAGTTATAACGGAAAAAGAACATGAATGAACTACTTTAATGTAGATTTTCTTTAGGGCTTTATTACGTGGTATCGGATCAGTCCATAAACTCCAGTACGTCTCGATACCGATACCAGCGTTTTAGGCAGTATCAAAACATCTCTACCTGACATGCATGTCTTTATGTACAAGGAAAATACAGGGAGAACATGCAAACTCCACACAGAAACGCCCAGCCCAGCCCAGGGATTGAACTCTGCAGTGCCTCCTACAACTATAAGGGAGCAGCACTAACCGCTGATCCACCGTGACCCTCATAATGTTAGGCCCCAACCCAATAACTTTTATTCAGTCCCTAAATTGACTTTATTTCTCTCATCTTTTCAGGAGAAAGGCCCTGACATCGAGATGCAAGGCCTTGACAACTTGGCCTACGAGTACGGGAGTCAGAGTGAGCTCTACCCTCCACCCAAAACTGCCTCCACAGCAACTTTAAAACTCCTGGGACTCTCCCCCAAGCACCAGGCCCAAGCCATCGAGAGCAGAATCTGCCGCCTGAATGGCGTACTTGCTGCCAGCTTGTCTTTAACCAGCTGCTTGGCCAAAGTGGACTACGACGCCTCAGTTATCACAACCAAAGAGATTGCTCTGGAGCTCCAGACCGCAGGATTCAATGTGGAGTCAGCGGTGCAGATCAGGGTGGATGGGATGCACTGCCAGTCTTGTGTGCAGTCCATCGAGGGACAGATTGGTCCTCTACCTGGTGTTTCACATATTCAGGTGTCCCTTCAAAATGCCATTGCACTGATTGTGTATCAACCTCTTCTAGTTACACAACAGGAGCTGAGAGACAAGATGGGGGACTTGGGTTTTGGTGCCACTTTATCTGCCGATGATCCATCTGGATATGAAATGAGCTGCTGGCAGAGGGACTTATTGAACTCAACTGTAAACATTTGGATTGTAGGGATGACTTGCAACTCTTGCGTGCAGTCCATAGAAGGGAGGATCTCTCAGATGACAGGAGTGCTGTCCATAACGGTGTCACTGAAGGAGGAAAAGGGAACGATAACCTTTGACCCCAGTCTGACAGAGCCGGAGCAGCTCAGGGCAGCTGTCGAAGACATGGGCTTCGACGCATCACTTGAAGGTGGGCAGAAATGTTTAATATGAAGCTGTAAATTAAACTAAATATGGTAGGATAAAACACAATAAATGATTTTAGTGTTGGACAATGTCTGTCCCTATGTATCTCTAAGAAGTAATGATCATTTTCATGATCAATTAATCTGCAGGCTATTTTCTCCATTAATGGATTCATTGAAGTGTCAGAAAACTGTCAAAAGATGTCCTCAAATGTCTTATTTTGTCCATCCAACTGTCCAAAACCCAAATATGTTTAGTTTACTGTCACAGAAGGCAACAAAACCAGCCATTTTTCATATTTCAGAGTTTGTAAATGGTACATTTACCATAAAAAAATAATTTTAACCAATAATTAAATGGCCACAATAAGTGTTGTTGTCATTAGCGCTATATGAATACCATCCCATGACGTCTTGTGCATGATATGATGCATTCAGGAGAACTACTCTATTTATAACCTTAAAGAACATGTTCATCAGTCTGAATATAGCTCAGACGTGTTGTAGCATTTATAGCATCTGTACAAAGAAAGCTAGTGGTACCTGAACGTTAGGATCAACAAGACTTTGATTAAATTCGATTTCCAGTACACCTCATGTTCACCTCAAATGAGTTTCCACCGGTTACCGTGGAAACCAGACAGGTATGCTCTCAAGTGAGTGGAGGACCCTCGCGCCGGCCGCGGCGTTCTTGATGGATTTAATGGTGAAAATCAGCGTGCCAAGACGGGGAATTAACTCAGGGAGATTATGAGCAGATTCTTTCATTTTCAGACGCTAAAGTCAAGCTGAGTCAAAGGTTTTAGATCTAAATCTCGTTTCTATTGTTTTAATAATATAAACAAACGTTCCAGCAGGATACATTAATATGAAAAGTAACAAATAACTACAGCTGAAGAATAAATGTAGTAAAATTGTCCCTCAAAACTGTACTTCCTCCACTGAAACAGGGTAGCTACTGCAGTATTTACCCTGTAGTTTGTCTTTATCTTGACACGCTAAACTATCCATCTCTGTCTATTTCCCTTTAAAAGGCCAATATTATTAAAAAAAAGTGAGATATCCATGTTTTTTATGATTATAAAGCAGCTCGAGATGCTATATAAATACTGTGAAAGTGTAACCCAAAATACATGTATAAGCCTGAAAATGAGCAGAATATGGGACCTCTAAACATGGTGCTGACTTTGTTCCTCCTTCACTACAGAACCTGCGTCGGCAAAGAACATCCAGGGCCCTGAAAAGTCCAGGCCTGTTACCTCTGGACTCTCTGACCAATTGGCCAATAAGCTGGAAGTCAGCAATGGCACTGGATCATATGCAACCTCTGGAAGGGAGATGAAAGTACAAAAATGCTTTATTTGTGTAGTGGGAATGACCTGTGCGTCCTGCGTGGCCAACATTGAGAGGAACCTGCACAAACACAAGGGTAAAGCCAGCTCAGGTGTTATACAACATGTTAGCATAGCATAATGTAATGGCAGTGTTTCTCTTTGAGGGGCGGGGCTAGAAGAGGGGTACTGAAATATGTTTAGTTTTAGTTCAGTTTATTAGTTTGTAATATTATGAACAGTCACCTTTAATTTACAGTACAATAAAGTTTAGTCCACTACGGCTAATTTCCAGCTGCAGTCCCCGGCCAGGCCCCCCCCCCCATCCATCCCATTTTTAAGCAGATGTTCTAAATAGATAACCCCCCCCTGTGCCACCCAGCTTAAGATAATCCTGAAATTGCCCCTGACTGTGACTTCTAGGAATCGTCACGGTGTTGGTGTCCCTCATGGCTGGAAAGGCGGAGGTGAAATATGATTCAGAAATCTTGAGCGCCGCCGCTGTAACTCAGCTCATTGAGGACTTAGGCTTCGGTGCCAGGCTGATAGAGGACAATGCAGTAACACATGGGAAACTGGACCTCACTGTAAGTCATTTGAGAAGCATACAAAACATTTATAAACTGATGAAAATACACATTATCTTACACAAAATGCCACAAAAAAGTCATGTATTTCCACCATTTTTCACTCGTAGATAACAGGCATGACATGTGCATCATGTGTGCACAATATTGAGTCCAAGCTCACCTCAACCAAAGGGATACTCGGGGCCTCCGTCGCCCTGGCAACCAAAAAAGCCCAGATCATGTTTGACCCAGAAGTGCTAGGAGCTCGAGATATTATCAAGATCATTCAGGTGGCGATCACTTACATTTTCGATTGTATTTCAAACCTCCTTCCCTGTTGACATGGCTGGTTCTGGTTCATATTTCTCATTCCAGAGTCTTGGTTTCGAGGCCAGTCTGGTGACGGCGGGCTTCAAAAACAACCTCGATCACACGGAAGAAATTCAACAGCAAGTATCTGGTTTAAGATTGTCAGAATCAGTTCACTTTTAAAAGATCAGGCCTCCGCTACTCTGTGTTTTTGTGCGTTCTATAAAAATGTGATCTTTTCTTTTTTTAAAGACTTTTCCAGTCTGTTAATAGCCAATTTTAATAAGTGTAAAATGTTACTTCTGATAAATAAGGGCAGATTAGATCAGAAAAGTGCCCTCCATGTGGCACTCTGCTTATGCCTATATGAAGATGATTTTAAAAAAACAAAAAATGTAAAACCTTGAATTATACAGTAGATTTTATATGCTATGTGTGGAGCTATGTGTTAAAATAATAACTCATAATTTTAAAATCATAATCCTAATTTACTCCTGCTTGCACTATTGCCTTAACCTGTCTATATTGTTTCTGTATAGAGTGTGTATACATTAGTGTGTATATATTGTTAGCTTTGTATGTGTAAGCACATTGTGAGCAATGATGATCCAAAGCAAAATTCCTCGTATGTGTCCCCATACCTGGCAAATAAAGCTGATTCTGATTCTATAATAAAAGGCTAATTATCTCCCCAGATGGGATTCTTACCCACAATCCCTGGCTTAGGAGACCAGGGCCTTATCCATTAGGACACTGGGGCTACACAAATTGACAACAAAGGCAGTGAGAGCATGTTGTTTTAGTGGTATAGCGCCATCCCCCCCTTTCAGAGCTGGCTATGTATTACTTTGCTAGAACCTACTATCCTGTGTGCATTGATAACGCCAAGCATGTCAATATAAATATAAATCAATAACCTTCAAAACAAAAGCAACAAACAACTTGACAATGTCAGAAACAGATAAAAGATGCCTCCTTTCCATGGTGCGTTGTTAACAATAACAGCAGAAAATGGGTTTGTACCCACTATTGTCTGATGAAGGACTCAGAACACTTCCACTGAGCACCTAAAGTGGAAATCACCCCAGATGGGACTCGAACCCACAATCCCTGGCTTAGGAGGCCAGTGCCTTATCCATTAGGCCACTGGGGCTACACATTCTTGCTGGGATGCTGTCATTCTCATCCCAGAACTCACATGCGTTGCAGTGCCCTTTCCATAGTTTGACATGTCTGATACCTCTCCAGGTGGAAGAACTCCTTTCTGTTCAGCCTTGTTTTCGGCTTGCCCGCCATGGGCCTCATGATCTACATGATGGTGATGGACAGTCAGCACCAGGAACACGGAGGCTCCATGCCCGAGGAGCAGAACCTGCTGCCTGGCCTCTCCCTCCTCAACCTGGCCTTCTTCCTGCTCTGCACACCTGTGCAGGTAAGGGAACATGTCTGGGGCTGGGACCTTTGTAGAGCTTTGTATTGTAATTGTATGTTATTTTTGGTTGTAAGAAACTCTTATTTCTTATTATTATTATTCAAAAAACACAGAGGACAACACAAGGGTTAAGTAAATCAAGTAAATGGATATTTTAAAGCACGTCTTGACCACTCGATAGCAATTGGCTAAAACTGGGGTTAAAAACATGGCAAGAACTCTTATTAATGAAATGCCATACTTTTACCATTTGCTTGCAGCAACAGGGACTAAATTTAAGAAAAGGAAAGGCAGAGATTTAGTAATTAAATCTGCTTTTCTTCTCTTCAGATCTTTGGAGGCCGCTACTTCTACATCCAGGCTTACCGCTCGTTGAAACACCGCACGGCCAACATGGACGTGCTGATTGTATTAGCCACCTCTATTGCCTACATCTACTCCTGCGTGGTCCTCGTTGTAGCCATGGCGGAGCGAGCCAGCCAGAGCCCCGTCACCTTTTTTGACACTCCACCCATGCTGTTTCTGTTCATCGCGCTGGGACGATGGCTGGAACACGTTGCAAAGGTTCAAATAAAACATATATACTTGCACTGTACTTTAGAAATTGACACAAATGTGTCATACTGTTGCTGTTTGATCATTGGAATTATAAAAGTAGAGTTTTTTTAAGAAAAGCTCTAATGTTTTTTGTAGGGTGTAGAGTAGTTCCTTCATGTCATGTTGAGTTAGACATTGTTGTTGCTGAAACTGCCATGTGGCTAATCTAAAGGTCTTATTAAGTAATTCCCAATAATTACACTATTATAAATGTTTTTAAATCTATTATTATGTGCCAAAACAATGCACACAGCACCTTTAAAATAATCTGTAACTATGACACCAGACCAATATAATATGTTTGTTTTTTTCTGCATTTTCAGAGTAAAACCTCAGAGGCTTTGGCCAAATTAATGTCACTTCAAGCCACCGATGCCACTGTGGTCACTTTGGGACGTGACCACTCCATCATCAGGTAGTCCAAAAGCACTTTATGTCAATGACAAATAGGGCTGTCTGTTGTTTAAAACCTTTTGATACCCGTACCAATACCAAAACCGTGATATTGATACCGGTTCCTAAACAATACACATTACACATGATGGGAAAAATCTTGTTAATTTTTCAGCTCCTCTCTGTGTAACGTAGAGTTTTTCCTGCACGTCTCTACGATGTGTAACATTAGACAGCCAATCACAAACATTATTAGATCTTGGTAGAAGCATGCTGGATGCTTATTGGCTCACTGGGGCTGGTGAGATTTACTCCTTAGGTATTGGAATTTGGTATTGAATGACGAGATACTTGAGACTTCAAAGGCAATTTGGTCTGTGCCTAAAAAGTATTAAATTCAGTACCCAGCCCTAATTACAAATGAACATACTAGATTTGAGATGTGTAACTGTAAGTGCATTTGCATGCTTCAGTGAGGAGCAGGTGGTGGTGGAGCTGGTGCAGCGGGGTGACATCGTGAAAGTGGCCCCGGGAGGAAGGTTCCCCGTGGATGGGCGAGTGATTGAGGGCAGCTCCATGGCAGACGAGTCCTTGATCACAGGTACGAGGATGTGAATGCAACCCTGTTCATAGCTGATGATGGAGGACGTACATTTCTACATCGCTGCCTGATTAAATAAGTTTTTAGGAGACTCTTAAGGGGCAGTTGACATGTTTATTATTGTAAAAGCAATGTACTTTAGCAGGCTATTAGCCTTTGACACAGTTTTTACAATCTTTCAACTTGAATTAGTGTTAGCATCAGCTTCCTGGTGGTTACTTATTTCAAATTGTATCAACACAGGCAAACACTGCAGCAAATTCACAAATGTTGGCTCTCTGATTGATAGTGGTTGCTTTTGGATGTAAAAGCAGTCATTGCATTTAGAATAGTTATAAATAAACTTCCCATTGATATAATTTTTAATGGATGCTTCAGCTGGCACCATTTACCTCCAAGTCATTAAGGACATTAAATCTGATTTTACTGCCTTAGAAATTATAATAAAAACCAACAAATAAAATAATTTAATTCTATTTTAGGAAGGACCTTTAAATAAAACATTTGTGTATCAGGTGAGCCGATGCCTGTCAGTAAGAAGGTGGGCAGCTTGGTGATAGCCGGCTCCATCAACGCTCACGGTGCTCTGCTGGTGGAGGCCACTCACGTTGGAGCAGACACAACTCTGTCTCAGATTGTTAAACTGGTTGAAGAAGCCCAAACCTCCAAGGTAAGAGGCAGTTTAAACGTTCAAATGTTCACAATTTCACAAAAAAACATAGCTAAAGGAATAATGTGTAGCATCGAAAATTCTTGATCTGATACTCTGAACCAAGTCAACATTTTTACAATTGGTAACACAGTACTTACTTCAACTGAAAAAAAAAAAAAGTCATGTTAGTCCTCTAATATTTAATATATTCAGCAATGAAACACAGTTTTATTTTTTAAAGAAGAGAAAAATTTGCCATTTCTCAAACTTTAAAATGCAGTGTCAAATTTTCTAGAAATCATTGTCCACTTAAAATGATTTGAAGGAAAATTAGGAATTCACCTCTCTCTTTATAATTTACAGAATTAGTGAAGACGGATTTCGGATATCCTTTTCACCAAATATATGTGCACACATGCACAAATGCACGTTTGTTTACATATTCATTATTAACACAAACACAGAATGTGCATCAAGAGTTTGGTAACAGCATGTAGTCCAATAGAAGTATTTCCTGTGTACTGTCGTGTTTTGCTCAGGCTCCCATCCAGCAGTTTGCAGACAGGCTCAGCGGCTACTTTGTGCCCTTCATCGTTATCGTGTCTCTGCTGACGCTGGTGGCCTGGCTGGCAATTGGGTTTGTCGACTTTGATATTGTGCGGGAGAACTTCCCGGTAGGTGCGCTCACAAATGTTTTCATATGCAAACATAAGCAGCTTTCACAAAGATTCAAAAGTATATACAATATATTTTTTATATTACTGTAATAACACATTCTTCTCCTCCCAGGGTTACAACCAGAACATCTCCAAGGCGGAAGTTATAGTACGCTTTGCCTTCCAGGCGTCCATCACAGTTCTGTCCATCGCCTGCCCCTGCTCTCTGGGGCTGGCAACCCCGACAGCTGTCATGGTGGGCACAGGGGTCGGAGCCCAGAACGGGATCCTCATTAAAGGAGGCGAGCCGCTGGAGATGGCCCACAAGGCACTGCTCTTTACCTTTATCCTGCTCCTGCTGACTTCTCTAATCTGCCCTTTGATACTTACATTTTATTACAATTCATTATTATTGATATTGAAACTATTGGACTGGACGTTCTCAACTATCGTAGAATACTTAGAAAACTTTAAAGGTCGGATGCTGGATCCTGAAAGTGACTGAATCTGTACCACCATCAGTCCACTTATCACACAAAGATGATTAAAAGGAAGGTTAAGACATGAAATCATGACTCTGGTCCCTCCCTCAGATCAATGTGGTGATGTTTGATAAGACCGGTACGATTACAAACGGCGTACCACGGGTGACTCGTGTGTTGGTGCTGTGGGAAATCGCCCGTATGCCCTTGAGGAAGATCCTGGCGCTGGTGGGCACAGCGGAGGCCAGCAGCGAGCACCCGCTGGGCATGGCGGTCACCAAACACTGCAAAGAGGTGAGAGAAATGCTTCTTTGTGGGTTTACAGCTAGATTTCAAAGTCCTCTTAACAAGTGTGTGTTTGTACACTCTGTAAAGCTTTGATAACTGTTGTAACATTTGATAATCTGCCTGTGCGTGTAACAGGAGCTGGGCTGTGACTTGCTGGGCTACTGCCAGGACTTCCAAGCGGTGCCGGGGTGTGGGATCAGCTGCCGGGTTTCCAACGTGGAACAACTGCTGCAGCAGCAGAGCCAAGAGCGCTTCCTGCTGCCGGGAGCAACCACCGACGAAAGCAGCGTGCTCTCAGGCGCCGAGGCCACGCCTGCAGGTCTGGTGGCTTTCAATGTCTGGGGATACACTCTGGATTATATGTTTCATATGTTGATTATTGTGCAAGCTTGTTGTGTTAATTTAACCAATTTCTACTTTATTTAAATTAAGTTTTTCTGCGGAGAGTACATCAGCCTAAACCATGGCACAGAGCAGGTCAGTTAGCTCCAAAGGTTAACAAGGTGCTAATAACACCAAGGTCATATATTCAATACCCATACTAGCCACTCTTTAGATACTGGTTTCTGATTTCCATTTAGGGAGACCTAGTGTGTTTGACCTAGACTGGTTTGAACAGTCTGATTGTTTGGCCTTGGGTACTGCAGCTTGTAGCTTACTTCAGAACCATTGTACCCCCAAATCCCCTACAGAGGGTTCACTCTATAATACTGAATTACTTTGTACTTTCTACTTCAGAGAAAAACATTGTACTAGCCTACTAGGCCTATATTTTCCTGGCAAAGAAATGTTACTGGTTACGCTGCACATTCAGATTTCACTAAAGTACCTGTCATATGTGGTATTCAAAGGTCAAAGGTCTCATGGAAGAAGTACTTCTTGTTAACCACAGGTTACAGCTATTGAACAAAAATACAATAATTTAGCCCTGGCACTTGGGCAATTTTCCAGAAAACAAATACAGTGTGCTTCAAATTTCACTTAACTCACAGAAATCCAGTTATATTTGTACAATATTTCTTTGCTTTCAGTAGAGCCTGTGTCCTACTCTGTCCTGATTGGGAATAGAGAGTGGATGAGGAGGAACGGACACCACATCGGAGCTGATGTTGATGCCGCCATGTCCAGCCACGAGACCAAAGGGCAGACTGCTATCCTGGTGGCTATAGACGGTGAGGATAAAACCTGCAAACTGAAACAACAACACTGACATTTCCTTTCCTCCCTTATCTCGCACCTTGAGGTTTGCTGTGTGTGTGTGTGTGTGTGTGTGTGTGTGTGTGTGTGTGTGTGTGTGTGTGTGTGTGTGTGTGTTCTCTGTAGGTGTGCTGTGCGCCATGGTAGCCATCGCAGACACGGTGAAGCCAGAGTCAGCGTTAGCAGTGTTTACACTCAAAAGCATGGGCATCGAGGTGGTTATGATAACAGGAGATAACAGGCGCACCGCTAAAGCAATCGCTGCACAGGTAGAACACATTCATATAGGGGTAAAAAAAGACTCCTGAAAATATGAAATGTAATGAAATGTTTGATCACAGGTGGGGATCAGAAAGGTGTTTGCAGAGGTGCTACCTTCACACAAGGTGGCAAAAGTGCAAGAGCTGCAGGAGCAAGGCCGGCATGTGGCCATGGTGGGCGACGGCGTCAACGACTCGCCAGCCCTCGCTCGGGCCGATGTCGGCATCGCCATTGGCACAGGCACCGACGTGGCCATCGAGGCGGCCGACATCGTCCTCATCCGAGTAGGTGACCCGCTGTGTAAAGATCCTGCAACATGTTTAAACACTCACCCCAAATAGTCGAATATTCAATGCTTTGACTGAAAGAGCCTGATGCCAGTTTACAACAATGTGACGAGATGAGACTTGTATCATCTCCATAGCAACAACTCTTTGTACATCCGGCCTTCCGACCTTCAGCCTTTTTCTTTGTAGCTGAATATCATCTGAGACAATGTTAGTGATAGTGAGATACTTGCTACAGCTGCATTTCTAGTGATGAAACGGCAGAAACATATTATGTCTTTGATTCACTGCTATGTCTTTACAACGCTCGCTCTCTTCAGTCACTCTCTAGGTTGCTCGACCATATACTGTGCTTGCGCGAGGTCGTTGAGTTGCCGGTTCAAACCGTTGCGTCTTTTCCCTGCAATGTTCTGCGCGATCACGGAAGGCTTGTATCATGTAGACGCACCGACAGAGTTGTCATTACTTAGAATTCCTCATGGGGGAGACAAAAACTACACAGTATAGCTTTGAAATGGCTAAATAAATCCAGATTTCACTTTCATTTTCCATTAACCGTGACCGACGGTCGACTGCAGCCCCATGATTGATGATTGGACGGTCAGTCGACGAAAGGCAAGACTTGACAATTCTGATTTGACTATGAACGTTCTTAGTCGGGGACACCCCCAGATAAAACTGAAGGTTTTTACCCTCTGCAGAATAACCTGCTGGATGTGGTGGCCAGCGTTGAGCTGTCGAAGAAGACGGTGCGGAGGATAAGGACCAACTTTGTCTTCGCCCTAATCTACAACCTCGTAGGAATACCCATCGCTGCAGGTGAGGACCGGTGATACACCAGCAGTCACATGAGCACAGAATCTTCACTATCTGCTGAAGAAGAATCACAATGCAGAGACCAATGTTTTTTTATCAGGCAACTTAACAGGTCTGGGCTGTACACTAGAGGACATTCTTACTAGGAAATGCAGGGGTCTTAAGATATTCATTTCAGAGAGAGAGAGAGAGAGAGAGAGAGAGAGATAAAAAAGCGTTCTCATTGGCAGTTGTGTGCATGCATTGCCTGTGCGAGAGAGAGAGGAGCTGCAGGAAGAGGTCTCACTCATTCTATAAATTCTGGGATTTTTTTTGCATTCGACCCACTGCAGTTTTAATTCTCGTGGAGGAATACATTTCTTTACTCTCTATTTTTGCTTAGATAATTTATTAATGGAAACAGCCTGCAGGTGTGTGTTGTGGAAGTTTTCTGTACAGCAGTAGAGGAGAAGTTTTCAAGAGGAGACCTTGTTTAGGAACATGCCTAATCTCAGCAATACAATTTATCTTATCACACAGACAGGTTGGAGCCGTTTCTACGTCTTTTCTGCATCTGTACCCCATGTCCCAGAGTCTCTAGAGGTTGTTTACCTTAGCTGCGAAAGACAACCTGGTGTCATTTGGTCACGTACAGTAAGAAAATGTCCCAGCTCTGCACACTTTATCGATAAACATAACTCTGGACATATGTATCTTGTGAGTGATTTAGCAACAGACAGCTGTCGACTCTGCTTCAGGGAGGACTCATACAAAAATGAATTGAATGCGGTCATATAACACAAAAGCATAGTAATGAATAATAGGAATAATAATATAATTATATGAATCTTACAGAAGGATATATGAAATCATGCTTAAATGTAATTTTTCCCATTAGAAGTGTGTCTAAATGAAGGTGGTTAACAACCCCACAACTCGTCAGTGTTTTCTGTGGTATACATGGCCTGATACCTACAGTACAATCAAATTGGTCACCAAAGAAGTAATGTTGAACCCACAGGATCTACTGATAGTAAAGAAAAAAAAGATTGAATGGGAGATACAACCAATTGTTTTATAGTGGCGTCTCGTGGTGTGAAAGACAAAATCCGATTGCAAACAACACGACTTGCAGCCCAAAGTTACACAAACTAAATAAAGTGTTGGCTGCTCCCCAGTGAGCTTTAAGTGTGTGTTTGTTCAGTACATAGTGTGTAAACCCACTGTTGCCCTCTCCCCTGTGGTTGCAGGTGTGTTCATGCCTGTCGGCCTGGTGCTCCAACCCTGGATGGGCTCTGCTGCGATGGCTGCCTCCTCGGTTTCAGTGGTTCTGTCCTCTTTAATGCTGAGAATGTGAGTCCATCGAACCTTTAACTTTCCCTATTTAAGAAGAAGACTTGCTAATACTACAAGACACATAGAATACCCCCCCCCACCACCACCAATTTCTGCCTGTATATTTTCCTCCCTTACAGTACTAACAGTGCATGTTTGGAATTGGACGATTGCTTGGTATGTGGTATTGCTGCTTGTGGTATTCTCCAGAACCATTGTAGGCCTACCACAAAATGACTAGTTTTCATATGCACCTAGTATGCAACCACATTGTATAGCCTACTACTGACTTACTGTGTACTTCTCATTCAGAGGAAAACCTTGTGTAGATTTACCTGAAAGATAGTCTCCCATTGCCAGACCTTCCTCCACAGCGCTGCCAAGGAGGGTCTTGCTAGGCCACACCGCCTTCCCGGGATGGGAGGAAAACGTGCTCTGGTTTATTGGCATTTCTTTAAACCAATCACAATCATCTTGGGGGGGCGCTAAGCGCCGGATGGAGCCACGGTGGAACGTCATGGATACAGACTACCTGGCAGAGAAGCTCCAGATTCAGAATGTACTCACAAAATATCATTATTAAAATGTGGAGTAATAACAGACATTTGCCTCATGGGCTCATGGCAGCATGCCCCGCGCCACCCAATCCGACCCGTTATGGGAGCCAATCAGAAAACATCTGCGTTAACCAACCACCTGAACCGGACAGTATCTTACGGAGACAAACTCACACTGACAAAGACAGTGTGTGAGTGTGTGTGTGTTGCTTGACGGGGGGGGTCGTTGTCATCTCTTTCGGTTCATGAGATATTTCAAAGACAGACACACACACACACACACGCACACACACACACATTTATTAGAGCGATTAATTCATCAAAATTGTATCTGACAAATGATATATGCATTCCACTTTTATTCCTATAACTTTTGATTGCCTCTCTTCATTAAAAGATTTATCATTTTTTTCATCATATCGAGGTGAATCTAATAACCATCTGTTTCCTCCAGGTATAAGAAAACCTCGGTGGAGCTGTACGAGGCGCGAGCGCTGGGCCAAATGAAGAGCCTTCGGTCGTCGCAGATCAGCACACATCTGGGTCAGTACGGCCGGCGGCGCAGCCCCGCCCCGCCCGCCAGAGCTCGGGAGCAGCTGGGTCAAAGCAGCGGCGTCCCACTCAGCCAGGGACTGTCCTCCATTAACTCTGTCCCGGAGCAGGGCCGCTACTCGTTCCTGGATCACCGGACGGCAGAGGACCTTAATGTAATCTAAAAAAAAGGGAAGAGGGACTTAGACGTCACACAGTTTCTGTTCTCATGTTTACGAATTGAGCAAGGCTCTTTGTGCGTACTATTTCTGTGTATTTATGTAAATAGATAAGGCATATTCAAAAAGAGGCACATTCCCCTTTAGCTTTTGAACACTAACGCACCGTTATCAGTGGATCTGAGGACACCAAGTCTACTACGGTCTTTAACTTTCTTAGTAAATATGTCTAACCAATTAAGCCGCTTAAAGTGAAGGTATTACTGAAGCTGTGTCATTTTATGCATTTTTTTCTATTTTCACACCAGGCACATAAATCAAACTCGGAGTATGAAATGGTTTGCTTGTGTGTGGTTTGCTATACAAATGTACTTTTACAATATTCATAACTCAAGGTTAATCTACAAGGTTTTGGAAAAGAGAGGCTCAGGTTATAAATAAAGCATGAGCTGATCTGGAACATGTGTTTGTGTAACTCAAGTTAGGAGGAAAATATTGTTTTTTTAGATTATCAGTCTTAAACAAAGCTTTGTGTGTAAAGTACAGTTGTTAAATATAGAAGTGAAGAGGAAGAGGAAGAGGTGGAGGTGGAGGGCAGTCTTTCAAATGTATTTTGAGCATTGCCAAGGATCATTAATGGAGAATATTAATCAAATGATTCATGAACTCACCAGAGAAGAATTACTCCATTTCACAACCGATATATAGGCTTTAGGGATATTAACATGACTACTGTCTTGCTCTCTGCCCATAATAGACCTATTTCCCAGCAGACATTTCGACATGTAAAAGCAGGAAATGCACAGGTGTAATTTGTGCTGTGCTTTTCCTGCAGCCATGTCAATAAATTATTTTTTCCTGTAATGCTGACCGTAGACATTAGAAACTGCTGTTCACACACACACACACACACACACACACACACACACACACACACACACACACACACACACACACGTCACTTTCAGGTTCATTTCACCATGAAGGGTTTATGTGACAGCTTGCTTTGCTATTCTTTATAGCCTATTATAATCATATTGAAATGCAGGGCTTCCATTGCGTATTGTGTATTGCTGCGTATTGACCCTACATAACAAAATGTCATCAGAGCCACATGAACTGCTATATCCTTTTATGGTGTTGCACTCCTTTTGTACGTGCAAAATGTGAAAGAATATAAAAAGAGAGATTGAGAGAGAAGTTTAAAACCCTTCCAGCTTTCACACCTCGGAAATGGCTGCGATGAGTGGGCATCAGTTTGGGAAAGTTACAGAAGAGGGGGTTTCAGAGATCTGATACCGCAGCGACCGCTGTAATCTAGACCTGTGTGTCGAGCCGTGCCCTCGTTCTGCTTTGTCTCTGCATTGTAGAGGTCTTTGCACGTCTTTATCTCCTGGTGGCGTGTAATGTTGCTCAGTTCTGTTATGGTGTTTGTTGCAGGGTTAAAAACAATCCCACAGGGATGCAGTGCCGCGTATTGGATGACTGTTCTTTTCTTCTGTTCCTGTTGTGGTGTTCCTACGGCATCTTGTTGCTGATTTCACAAAGTTCAACAAGCCTTTCTGTTCGTGTTTGGGGGGGGTCGAAGAGTAAATGTGATATTCTATGGCGTGGATGACAAGGAATCAGCAGGCATAATCTTTCTGTTGCTATAATTTTAATCATGGAAGTGGATTTTCCTCACAAATCTTTGTCTTTCTTTCATTCTGAAGGAACTTAATTGATGCTTATACATTTTATATCAACTGCACAAAGTATTGATTGCATCAGTCTTATATTATCCAATCTTTTATCTCTGTTTCTGTGCAAACACATTTCATCTCAAGCTTAATAGGGTGTCAGAATGTATTTTACGGCATTATTATATGAGCACACGGCACCCTGGGGAGTCCTTTGCTTGCTCAGCTAAGGATCTGTCACTGGGCCAAGTTCTAGGCTGATACATTCATGCTGCCTGCAGCTGAGCACCTCTTTAGGATGCCAAAATAAATTCAGCCAGACACGGTCTGATGGTCAGAGACATTTGGAAATGCCCTCTGACAGATGATGAGAAGGTATTAGCTTCACTTATTTATTTATATAGTTTTGAACATATTTTAGAGAAAAAAACACCAAGTTGTCAAAAATCTGGTGGTGCGTACCCTTGAATTTGTCAGCATGAGAATGCAAATCCCATGACAACCAGACAGGTCAAAGAGGATCAAGTTGAGCTCCCATCTGAGTTGTTAGGATGCCCAATTACAGCGCTGTACTGTACAGTACTGTAGGTTGGACTACATTTTCCTGCGGACACATAATACCATACTTCTTTCAGACTTGCATTTATTCTTTTCTTGAGTTTTACCTGCAGGCCTAAAGTAAAAGATTTGTTTAATTTGTTATAATGGTACTATCCAGAGGAGGGCAGTATGTTTTCTTGATTTATTGATTACAAAAAGTTTTTTTAATGACATAGAGACCCCAACAGTGGCAGTCAGTTCATTTAAACATACATGATACACGCTGCCGGGAGCTTGGGAACCTCGAGTGAAGATATATTTTTTCTGGCTATTCAGCAAAAGACAATCCTCTGACCGAAGAGCAGTGGAGGAGGAAGAGATTAAGTGTTCTTACAAAAGCCCAGAGGGATTAAACATTTCACTCTGCAAAGATACAATTAGCTGTGATATAGTTTTTTTTCTTTCACAGATATGAACAAGCTCTTTGCTCTCCCCGGTTGGAGGCCTGCAGCAGCTTCTGATGAATGACCTGGTTATCATGGGTCACTTAAGGCACTGACTGGTTCCATCTGCATCTTCTTTGTGTTGAATATGAATGCCAATGGCGCTGTGCTTCAAAAAACTATACAGTAAACTTTGCCAGACCTTCCTCCACAGTGTTGCATAGGAGGGTCTGGATACTTCGCACAGCATTCTGGGATGGGAGGAAAACGTGCTCTGGTTTATTGTCATTTCTTTAAACCAATCACAATCGACTTGGGCGATGCTAAGTGCCAGACGGAGCCGCTGCAACATAGTCTCGGGAAGGAACTTGTTTTGGTGGAACATACAATGAAAATTTGTTTTAGTCATTAACAGAAAACTCCGATTGGACAGATAGTCTAGCTAGCTGTCTGGATTTACCCTGCAGAGATCTGAGGACCAGGTAACCATAGTCCTCAGATTGGACAGATAGTCTAGCTAGCTGTCTGGATTTACCCTGCAGAGATCTGAGGACCAGGTAACCATAGTCCTCAGATTGGACAGATAGTCTAGCTAGCTGTCTGGATTTACCCTGCAGAGATCTGAGGACCAGGTAACCATAGTCCTCAGATTGGACAGATAGTCTAGCTAGCTGTCTGGATTTACCCTGCAGCGATCTGAGGACCAGGTAACCATAGTCCTCAGAAATCCACTGGAGTTTAGAACACCAACACAAAGAAAGAGGAAGGTGACAGATATGCGGCCGAAAACAAGGACATGGAGTGGAACGTCCTGGATATAGACTTGAGTTTATTGTTGTGATGGACCAATATTTTTGAGCAATCTAGTTGTCAGTTTTGCAAATATAATAGCTTTACACATCCATAAATAAATCCAGTGATGCCTCAGTTAAACAACTTTAAGTGTTTCAGAAGAAGTCAAACTGGTGGAGGATTGAACCAAATACCAAAAGAGGATTATTATCATGGATAACTACCCACTGCAGCACAGGAAGGTCTTTTCCAGTATTCACCCCAACGATCCCTGGCTAAGGCGGTCAGTGACTTTTCCATTGGGCCACTGGGGCTATGATCCATGTCTGACCACACATGGAAATCCACAGTCATAAAAACAGATAAATGGACTAGCGGATTATATTTCCACATACTTTGGGCAATAGTGCATCTTATTTTTGCTTTCTCGCTCTTGTAAAAGTCACACATACTACACATTTAAGAAAAACTGCAGCTCAAAAGAGGCGGCAGAGTGCAAAATTCATTCATTGATTTTTCTTATCTGACTCTGCCTCATCTCTTTTTTCTCTCACGGACCCAAACACACTTCAAATGCTTCCATATCACTGAGAATTCATCTTGAACTGAGCAACCCTCTCTCAGCGTGTTCATTCACCAACGCCTGTGCAGCACAATGACAGTCCTTAATCCCAAACACTGCATCTTCCTTGCTGCATCCTAAAAGACCTGAAAGACCCCCTCACCAGGAATCTCTCAACGTTTTTCTCGCAACAATTTGTTAATGTCATTGTTTGTGTGTTTTTCTGCTTCTTATTTGCTTTTTTTCACATGGTAAAAACACTGAAATGTGCATCCTGAATGAAAAAGATATATGGATATAAGAAGAAATGTGATGAAGGGCGACACATGCGTCTTCGAGGATGCATCCTAAGTCTCATTATCACGCTGTGCAGTTTTTGAAAACATTCGGCTATCATGAGGCAAAACGTACTCCATGAACATCCAAACGGCAGGAGTTTGTGTTCATGGCGTGGTTTGGTTTCTCCACTTGTGTGTCAACAGCGTCTTTATGTGTTCAGCTCATTGTTTTCAGAAACAATTCCAGCTGAAATGAATGGCTCTGTGTGTGACAAGAGTGTAAGGAAAAACAAAGTTGTGGGAGAATGATAAGCCCAACTTGAATCATTGTAAGAAAATGCACAATGCAAAACACAAATACAGTGTGTTTACACACCTGGTCCAATTAGGGGAGCCCCATGTTCCTTAATTGCATCAGGTGTGCAGAGCAGAGCTGCAACAGAATCACTGCCAGACTGCTAGCATAACATTGAGGCCTCCACCGGGAAACACTCCGTCAGGCTTAGAAACGCCTTACAGGAAGTCACTGTAACCACCCAAAGATGAGAGGACTGACACAAAAATGATCTGTGCACATTAACTTAGCAATGTGCATCACACACTTACAGCCTGTTAGCTTAGTAAGGGAATGGAAACTGACTGCAGCTTCAAAGCTACTGCAAATGGTGAGTTTAATTTTTACTACTTTTGTGCACTGTTTATAACTGATATAAACACCAGAGGAGCTCCTTTAATGCTACATGCTAATGTTCTTTGGTTTAGTTAACGTTGTTTGGTTGTGCAAATGTAACACATAAAGTGAAGACAGAGAGCCTAACAGTATTTTTGTTCTTCTGTCCTTTCTTTCATACTGTATGTGTAATATAGTCTATATACTAACATATCCCTTAGACTAGGTTAATCACATTAATTTACCAGAAAATCCCCTTATTCCCCCTGCTGAGAGAGGATAAAATTAAATTCTTTCTTTGTGAAACATGGTAGCTGTGCTGCTGTATCAGTTAGCCCAGGGGTCTTCAACATTTTTTAAACAAAATATATTAGGTGCTGAAAGATAGAAGCTAGAAGAAAGGCCTCACTTCATTCATCAAAGCCCCTCACATTTGTGTCGCGTAATGTCAGGAGCAGTTTTGAACGGGACAATATTGACCAGAGTTCATTAGGCGCTTTTGAGATTATGCTGCTATCAAAATATTATTTAAATATTAATTATGCTGTCCCTGCTCCAGATGTTGTCCAGCATCAGTTGCAGATCATTGTGCTACAGTGTGAGTTGTGCAGCCAGCATCAGCACCAGGCTAAAAACATGCACATGTAATTCATTTCTATGTGACTTTTTGTTGTCAAAAGTATTGACAGTAGGCACATTTGGCCTTCAGGTCACAATATCTAATTTGGCTGCCTTTAAAAAATAAAATGTATAGATAAATAAATAAACACTGGACATCCCTGTTATGAATGGATAATGTGCTTCCTCAAAGGCTCATTAGATTAATGGATTTAAACTGGTAGTGGGATGACACTATTTCTGGGTTGCAGGACGCGTATTAATAGTCTGCCTAATGCAGGTCTATGCAGATGAAGATATATGAGTTCCATATATGGAGCACCTTTTTTAAGCAATGGATAAATAACAGGATTTCATTGTGAGTAATGTGTTATGGCTGCGGATGAGTTGATAGAGATTGTGTGAGAGGTTTTAAAGTGGTACCATACAAAATGAATATAATGCAGGATTCAAAGCTCTGTTCTCCATCACACAAACATAGACTCTTCATTTCGCGGATGCAGGCCATTTCTATTTATCCCGAGGGGAAGGAGGAGCATGATTCTGATTTAAAGCCAAGTTTTATTTTATTGTCCAATGAAGAAAATAAATGCAGAACTTGAATTTGGCTGTGTTTGATCTTCAACAATCCTAAAACTGCATGTAGGAATTTTACAAAACTGTTCTGTTGTCTTAAACTTGAGAAAAGTTAAGCGAGTGTAATTCATAAAACTCTGCAGCTGAGTTTTCTGTGACACGAATCTTAGTGCAGCAAGCAGAACATTTATTTCTGGTTGCAGTTTCAACTGAAATGTAAGGTGTAGAAAAACATAAGGTGTAGGAGGGCCACCAAATCTGCAGTACTGCAGAGATCCTTCATGGATTATTAAATAAACAAACCTTTTTTACATTAAGATAAAAGCATACACTTGTCTTGAAAGGGAGTTTAACACATAATACATCATAATGTTAACTTCTACACTCTCACAAAAATAATTTAAAATGAATCTACGAGTATTCTGCTGTGAAGCTGTGGGGAGTATCGTTTTAAAGTCATTTCACTGAACTCTGACACTAAATTGGCTCTCAGGTACACCGCATCCACTGCAAAATGTGCAAATGACATGATATGCAAAACGGTTAGGGGGTTTTGGCAAAGTTTACCTTTTAGAGAGGCTTTATGCATTATACATGAGATTGAGTGACACATAATTGTCCACCTTTTTGTTATCATGGAAGGAAAAGAAATCAAGACTGTTTCTGCTGCCTGCTCATCCCATGTCTGAGGTTAGTTTTATTTTGTAGCTTTTAAAGACTCGAGATCTTGTGCAGTGTATATCATCCAGCACCTATCAATGTTCCCTATATGTGCCATAAACATAGTCCTTGGTACACTTGCCAGCAGTTGAATACAGATTCACTGGTGCATCTTTTGGAGACTAGAACCCACTGCTGGCTGTGTCGTAGTCCTTGCTAATGGGGGAAGTGCTGGGCAGGGACTTGAGGTACTCCATGTGCCTCCTGGCGTCCTCCTGGTTGTGTTTGATGTAGTAAATGATATAGGCCGTCACCATGGAGAACCAGCAGAACATGGCCACAAACATGGCCACGTCTGTTGTCTTGTGGTGGAAATTGCAAAAGTTGATCCCCGAGTCCAGGACTTTGATCACTGGTTGTCCCACGTACTCCTCCTGCACAGCCGTGAAGCAGCTGACCTCGTTCACCGTCTCAGGGTCGAGCCTCACCTCCCGCAACACCTCCTGCAGAGTGCAGTCACAGTGCCAAGGGTTGTGGGATAATCGGACACGGGCGTGCAGCTTGGCCAAGGTGTCTTTGGGCAGGCTGCTGAGGTGGTTGTTGGAAAGATCCAAGGTCCGCAGGCTCTCGGAAATCCCTTGAAAGGCGCCGACCTCCACGCTATCAATGGCGTTGTGAGATAAGTCCAGTTCCCTGAGGCGGTAGAGGTCTGTGAAAGTCTCCTTTGGGATGTGTTTGATCTGATTTGATGAAAGCAAGAGAACGACAGTGTCCCTGGGCAAGTTGGTTGGGATGTTCTCCAAGTTGCTCGAGGTGCACTGCACCACCACACCATTCCTGTCCGTGCAGTGACAGATGTTAGGACAAGCATACGCACTCATAACCACAGACAGAAGACACAATGTTCCCGCAGACAACAGGGAAGCCCAGGAAGCCTTTATGGAGGGCCTGCACCTGTGAGAGGCCTCCATTAGCGGACCGTAATCTGCCCGCCGTTTTGTTGTCCGTCTTGTGATTGGAGGAAACCTGTGATAGAAAGATGGAGAGACAAAAGGTGAGACAGAAGAACTACTGAAACTACTAAAAGTTCAAATTCAGGAATTTGTTTTGTATTTTTTGTCTAAAAAAACCTGCAAGACCTGTGAAATTTTCAGATAATGAACTTCCAGCAGGCTTTTGATCAGTTTATTTTATGGCGATATGCTCTTACAGCATATTTTCAGTAAACTTTCAACATCATCTCCCCTTTTCAGATTCCTTCCTCCTTGCAGGCGTAAGTAAAGTTCACCATTATCATAATAATAGCACATTTCTGTAATTGGGTCTCTTAGCTCAGGATTTCTCTTTTAAGAAAATGCCAATAAACAAGGTGATGGCTCATCACTATGCAGCAGATAAACTTTGAATCGGTTTGATTAAATGAACTCTCTGTACTCTGAGACGGGATGCATGTGAGAGCAGTGAAGGTCAGGATGCAAAATAAAATGACATTTGATTACAATACAGTAGATAAGAAGCAGACACCTTTTTGATCACTTCATGAATGTGACAAGATCAAAAATAGTTTCTAATTTCTGCAGGAGTAGTAGAATAATGAGCTAAATGTCTCTGTGAACTTGTCACTGTTTACATGTTCCAGAAACATTGTTGAAGGTGCAAGAGACAGAGGGTTGGAGGAAAGCATATTGCAGTTGTTAACTTAATAAAAGCAGAACAGAGGTGAAAGAATTAGTCAAGTTTTATTGATTATACATAAGATTAATTCTGCTTCGATTTGCTAGTGTTCTTAGTCTACTATGATAACACATTGATATTGTTTTTGGACATTTAAAGATGTCACTCTGAGCTCTGGGAAAACCCAAGTGTAATGAACTAATTTATCAATCTAGAAAATATTCAGCAGATTAATGGATGATAATAAAAAAGTTGCAGCCCTAAAGCACTAAAGAGTTTCCTAAAGTTCACTTAAGAATATTGTTTCGCAGTGGTAATCAATAATTATATAGATTATGAGTCCAGCTAGTGGTGACAAACTAATCTTTAAATGAACAACCACAGCTAGAAACACATCCATTAACTAATTTGGGCTTTACATATTTATATTACTTGCGTATTAATTCTATCACTTATTTAAAATGTATGTCACACTGCACACCTCCACCGCTGCATTAAAGAAGAGTGTTAAAGTGAGTTGAGATCGTACCTGACAGCTTCCCTCTGTCCGGTTCACATCACCGTGCAGTGGCGCGGATTCTTCTCTTGGAGACAGCCAGGAGAAATAAATACACCGGCGACGATCACAAATCAACCCTCTGCGAATAACGCACGTGCAGTGAACGGCAATAATCCCAGTGCGTATAGGTCCAGGTGTTTGGTCGCAGGTTCCATCCTGCTGGCAGGGCAGCTCCAGCAGCGGTGTGTGTGTGTGTGTGGGTGTGGGTGTGTTTGTGTGTGTGTGTGTCTGTCTGTCGGTGTGTGTGCGGATGTGCGCACAGGCGCAGCAGTAGCAGTTGAATGTCCGATGACTCTATCATCCTATAACTTGCCCCAGTGGTGGAAAAGTCACGTGAAAGTATTTAGTAATATAGTAATACCACAGTGTACTTTACTAAAAAAATAAATAAATAAAGTATTAGTATCCAAATATACTTAAAGTACGAGAAGTAAAAGTAATTATCATGCTGAATGGCTCATTTCAGAGTAATGTTATATATCGCGGGATTATCCTTCAATACATCATGTATTCTTATTGATTTATATTTTTATTAATTATCTAAACAAGTAAGTAAAGTTGCAACATGTAGTGGAGTAAAGTACAATATTTGCATCTGGTGTAAAACATGTTAAAAGTACTAAAAAAAAAGTACTAGTAGATTACTACTACTACTCTATTAATTTTATTGTTACACAATTAATACCTTGTATTATTATCATACAGAAGGCTGTACTGCTGCAGCAGAGATGACATGCTGTAACATGTGATTAGTGAGCTTTAGAGGTGCTGCTGGGTTAAATTAGCCGTTTCCCTGTTTATAGTCTGTGTGCTAAGCTAAGTCATGCAACGCTCCACCAGGAATAAGCATAAGTAAATCATTTGAAACTGTTGTCCACTACTTCAACGTATTGTTTTGCTCAGTTGTAAAGGCATGCTGACATTAGTTTGCTTTTTGCCATTTTAAACCTGAACTTAAACTGAGAACTTTAGTAACTTCGGACACTCAACATTTCTGATGATTACTAGACTAAATGATTGGCTGATTTCTTCAAAACATTACATTGACTATAAATTAGATTTTGTCGCTGCCCTATTGTACAGTCTTCTATCACCTCACTGCAACTGCTGAAGATGCTCACTTGCACTTCTGAATGAAACCAAAAACTCTTCTTCATGTCTCCTGCCTGCTCTGCTTGACACACTTAATTGAATTTCTACTCTCATTCCTGTCTGTACTGATGCACACTAAAATAAAGTTAACTAGGGCAAACACACTCACCAATGAGCACTAGACAAGTAAATTGATTTAGATAATGTACGATAATTAGGGTACAGTCACTAATATGATATAAGCCCCCCTATAGAATAGAATAGAAATGTATTTATTTGAAACAGGGACAATGTGCAGATGTCTACAGCCAGGTTATATACAACAATTGCTAATTTCCACCTGTAGTCCCTATAGGTTCCTGAACTCCATTTTGGTAACTGCCGCCACCGCCTCCTCATGTTGGGCCTGTGACTGATTGCCTGCCCCCGGTCCCACTCCCTCCTTCTTCATAAATATTGATTACAGTTGTCCTGCCCTGAAGGAGGACTTCAATACAGATCCCTGCACACCCACAACAACAACACACCTCTTGAAGGTACTCCCAGATTTTCAGCAGCAATGCAAAGGCCACCTGAAAGCAGCCAGCACTTTGCAAAGCATCTGCATGATTAAATGGCGACCATGTGCAGTGTTTAGTCCTGTCAGTTTAGCTGAAAGGCAGAAACATTGATTATCTTAACTACTAAGGCATTATAGCGTGTATTCTTTGCAGTTTCCAAAATCCCAAAGCTTGTAAATGTTTTTGTTGCTCCTGTAAAAAAGCTTTACTTCTCGGATGTGAAGTAAAACTTGCCAAGCCATTTGTTAAAACTCTTCCTCATCTTGTTGGTATCCTGGCAGACTCCCTGCCTGGTAACCCTTCCCAGGATCACAACATGATATGGAGCTGAGCTAATTCCGGGAAGCATTGTAGACCGTCACAATACAATTCTTGAGACATATTTATCATCAGCAGTCTATTTCCTCTGAGCAGAGCCATAGTCCCGACATCATTGTGTCCCATCTGCACTCCCTGCCTGCTTTGTTACAGCTGACATTGTGAAGTCACTCTGTACCTTGCAGTTTATTTTGACCTCTTCAGAGCCACTCTCAGTATATTTGCAGAGACTATCTGACGTTGCACTTTGCTTTCACTCACAAGGGAGTACGCAGCATGTTTTAAGCACTGTGACCCCCATGTCCAAACTCCGAGTGCAAAAGGAAAAAGCCGAGGATATCGCCACACTTAAGACATTTGCATGTTGTCTCCCTTAATGCTTCAACATGAGTCCTTTTGCATTATAGAGAAGGTTGTGTGTAGCTTACAGCAGTGCTGAGTGAGAGCATGGACCCACTCCAACTTTGATGCCAAGTCTACTCAGGGGCAGAGAATGCCTTTACGTTTTGGGACGAGCCCAGTCGGACAAAGCTTTTAATGAATCTGTATTTAAGGTAAATTGACCGAGGGGAACAAAGTTGGATCGACAGTGCATTGGCCATTGATTTAGTAATGTCCTTTTTTGTTTTAGCTCAAGCTTAGGGGCATTCTGAGTTACAGGGACTAGAACACCTGGCTTTGTGGCCATAGCAAAGGATGGAAAAGACTTTCTTTTTGGTAACACATTTTTTATTTATTTTTAACATCAGTTTGTTCACATGATACATATAGACAACATATCTCCCTCCCCCCTCCTCATATTTACCACCCACCCAGACGAAAATCAAGAAAAGAGTAACTACAATAAGACCAGACAACACAATAATTACAAAATGGACAAACAACAAAATAAACATATATAAATGACAAAACCATAAGCCCATCATACATGTCTCTCCCCAGCTCAATTACTTTCTCTATTTTCCCGTGTGGACATCCAATCTGGCGAACCGTTATGTCACCCCTTCATTCCTCTATCCTCTTAAAAGAATCTGTGTGGCTGATAAAAGCTGACCTATCAGGTCTGTAAACCTCTCAGGTCATTGAGAAGCTGCATGTAAATAAATAACTGGCTCCAATAGATGACGTAGATTTGAGTTATTTTGGGCTGCCCAGTCCATTTTCTGCATAGAGAATATAAGGTGACTTGCAGCTGGAAGCATGAATGGGCACGAGACTCTCTCCTCTATTGTAGAAATCTTATTGACCCTTTAGCAGTTTAAAGGTCCCATGACATGCTGCTTTTTGGATGCTTTTACATAGACCTTAGTGGTCCCTAATACTGTATCTGAAGTCTCTTTTATATAGACCTTAGTGGTCCCCTAATACTGTATCTGAAGTCTCTTTTATATAGACCTTAGTGGTCCCCTAATACTGTATCTGAAGTCTCTTTTATATAGACCTTAGTGGTCCCTAATACTGTATCTGAAGTCTCTTTTATATAGACCTTAGTGGTCCCCTAATACTGTATTTGAAGTCTCTTTTATATAGACCTTAGTGGTCCCTATCTGAAGTCTCTTTTATATAGACCTTAGTGGTCCCATAATACTGTATCTGAAGTCTCTTTATATAGACCTTAGTGGTCCCCTAATACTGTATCTGAAGTCTCTTTTATATAGACCTTAGTGGTCCCTAATACTGTATCTGAAGTCTCTTTTATATAGACCTTAGTGGTCCCCTAATACTGTATCTGAAGTCTCTTTTATATAGACCTTAGTGGTCCCTAATACTGTATCTGAAGTCTCTTTTATATAGACCTTAGTGGTCCCCTAATACTGTATCTGAAGTCTCTTTTACATAGACCTTAGTGGTCCCCTAATACTGTATCTGAAGTCTCTTTTATATAGACCTTAGTGGTCCCTAATACTGTATCTGAAGTCTCTTTTATATAGACCTTAGTGGTCCCTAATACTGTATCTGAAGTCTCTTTTATATAGACCTTAGTGGTCCCCCCCTAATACTGTATCTGAAGTCTCTTTTATATAGACCTTAGTGGTCCCTAATACTGTATCTGAAGTCTCTTTTATATAGACCTTAGTGGTCCCCTAATACTGTATCCTCTTTTATATAGACCTTAGTGGTCCCCCTAATACTGTATCTGAAGTCTCTTTTATATAGACCTTAGTGGTCCCTAATACTGTATCTGAAGTCTCTTTTATATAGACCTTAGTGGTCCCCCTAATACTGTATCTGAAGTCTCTTTCATATAGACCTTAGTGGTCCCTAATACTGTATCTGAAGTCTCTTTTACATAGACCTTAGTGGTCCCCTAATACTGTATCTGAAGTCTCTTTTATATAGACCTTAGTGGTCCCTAATACTGTATCTGAAGTCTGACCTTAGTGGTCCCTAATACTGTATCTGAAGTCTCTTTTATATAGACCTTAGTGGTCCCCTAATACTGTATCTGAAGTCTCTTTTATATAGACCTTAGTGGTCCCTAATACTGTATCTGAAGTCTCTTTTTATATAGACCTTAGTGGTCCCATCTGTATCTGAAGTCTCTTTTTATATAGACCTTAGTGGTCCCCTAATACTGTATCTGAAGTCTCTTTTTATATAGACCTTAGTTGTCCCTAATACTGTATCTGAAGTCTCTTTTATATAGACCTTAGTGGTCCCCTAATACTGTATCTGAAGTCTCTTTTATATAGACCTTAGTGGTCCCCTAATACTGTATCTGAAGTCTCTTTTATATAGACCTTAGTGGTCCCTAATACTGTATCTGAAGTCTCTTTTATATAGACCTTAGTGGTCCCCTAATACTGTATCTGAAGTCTCTTTTATATAGACCTTAGTGGTCCATGATTCCAGATTCCATCTTCCATCTTGTCATGACCTGTATGGTGGCGGCCTGCTAGACTCTATATACACTGTATAATTCTGCACTGGATCTCTCCCGATGATAATGGCCAACCTATCAACTTCTGAGACAGCTTTTTGGCTCTCACCAAAATTGATCCACCCTTGAAGTACAGAACATTATCCCACCTGAGACTGTGGGTGTCCCCATCTCAGAAGCTTTAAACATATATTTCCTAGCGTTGTCTTGTGCTCTGTCTTAAGCTGTCAGAGTTCTCTTGAGATAAACTCAGCGGTATTCTGGCCATATGGTTTCACTGCTCAGCCACACACCGTATATAATAAATAGCTTTCTGCCCTTAAAGATCTTCTCCGCCTCAGAAAAAATCCAGACACAGAACAAAAATTCTGTGCTGTCTGTTTACCTGTTTAATGCTCACAAAAGCACTTGGCCCACAGTCGTAGCAGAGCTTAAGAAAGTGTATGTTGTAGCTGTTATTCTGCCTACATAAAGGAGGTGCATAATTTGACATTAGAGTGCAGAAGATGGTGTTTTACAGGCTCTGGAAGAGCTGCGTGGGAGCAGTCTGATCTGTCTAGGTGTTCAACCTTCACTCTAGCAAAGCAAATTGCAGGTTCAAAACTGAACCAGCCTGCTGTCAAGATGTTGAAAGTGCAGAAGGGAGAAATCTTTGGACCATCTAGGTGTCTGTTACTGTCTAATTTACAGTGACACATGACCTCCATGCATGTGTGTGTTGAAGATATGAGCTGGTTTGAATCGTCAAATGTATGATTGGTTTATTGAGAAAAGAATGAAAAGGAACATGTGTTAAGTAATTTATGAGCAACTATAGAAATTGAGAGGGAATTGCACTGATTGGATGAAAATTTAGGAAATGAGCTCTGGTGATCTGCGTTAAAATCAAAGTTGTTTGTCCCTCCGTACAGTTTCTTCTTCAGTTTCAAACTGAACCACCAGGAGTGTCTGCTGCCTCCCCAAATCATCTATTTATGATGGTATTTCTTTTTCATTCTCAGATACAGAATCCATGTTGAGCGTCATGGTTATTTGGCATCTATTTTAGAACGAGTCGTCAGAGTTGATCAACCAAGCATAAAATAAGGTTCACTTACCTCCATAATAAATTTCTAAACAAAGCTTTAATCCAGGATTGGCAAGCAGCCCGGTCTGATGAGATAACATCCCAGGGGACCCTTATGAGTGTCAATGGGTTTTTAATAACTGTCTGTACTGCCGCTAATAAAATAAAAAGTGGTGGGAGAGCACCCTATGATTGGATTGGGCATCCTTAATCATTCTCTAATTGGTACAAAGTCAAATGAAAGTGAAGATAATGGTTGTAATTGCAAGAAATTATAGTTGCAAATTATAGTTATTCCTCATTTTGCTGCAGACCTTTTATGAAACGACCTCATGAGGTCCACGAACCCTCTTTTGACAACAAATGCTTTAAACGATAAGCAGCTCACTGTAATATTTAATTGCCTTTGTTTTAAATCTGATAAAAATATTTGTTTCAGCAAATTACAAACAAAAAATGTAGATAAGATTCCTATTTTAACCTCAATTTCCCCAGGGATGTTTTCGGCTCATCACGCCTTCATGTGTGCACGTGGATCATAAAGATATAATCTAAAGTCAAAAGAAACCAGAAAAAAAACAAGTCACAGAAAGGAAAAAATGAAACTTTATTTGATTTTTTTAAACTTACCAACACTTTGAAATTAAAACCTATGTATTTACTCACAACTAATATAGATCTGCACATAGCAAATAAATCAATCGAAAATAGTTACCAAGTTCTATCACTTTTCCCCAAACTGCAATACACACAAACAAAAGCTGAAAAACAAAAAACATGTCTAGTTATCCTTTTTTTCCTGCTGTTGCTGACACATGGAAAGTGAAAAAAATCGTTTTTAAACAAGCTACACAGCTCTCCTGTTTCTATGCTTATACTAACTGAATAAATAATTGCACATTGCACCCTATTATTGCATTAGTTGCAGTTTGTTTCAAAGTCGCAGTATACTCAGGCATATACACAAATGTAAATACAGTTTTCAAACACTGAGTAACACATGAATATTATTGAAATCACACTGCCATAGCGATCAAATTCATATAACATAAGATCTTTGTCAAATGCACGCACCAACTGAGCTAATAAGCATTAGCAATCCTTTTTTTCTACGTTTAAAATGCTCACACATGTGTACACATGCACTGATAACAGTTGTATAAAAGCCATAATACCCTTGAGGATGTTCTTTACTGGTACAGTACTGTTGGGAAAGAAAGCCCTCTTAGGTATTAGCCAACTGTTCTAAAAAGCAAGTTTGTCCAAAAAACATCATTTCCTTTTAATAATTTGACAAACATTCCCATAGAAGTACAAGCTATGACAACTCAAAATAAAATATAAACACAAATTCGTAATTTCAATGCTAGCACTACTACTTGAGTTCACATCAAAATGTAAGAATTATTGCAGAGTAATCAATGACTATGCATGGTTCAGTATAGCGATACAGCATTTGTCCATTTACATTATCAAATTAATGTCATCAAAGCGATTAAGAGCCAAAGTTACAGGAAAAACTTGACGTTTTGGCAAATAAGACTAGATTGATACCACTCTTGCACCCATCTCTAGACCGCTACATGTGAAGCTACTGCTAGCGACCGGCTAACTCAGTTTAGCACAAAAGACTGGAAATCTTGGCTCAGTTCAAAGGTAACAAAATTAACCTTCTAAAGCTCACTAATTAACACTTGACGTGCTGTTATGTGCAAAATGTTTTCCTGGCTGGGACCACTAACTTAGCAGAGTCTCTGCTGGTTTCTAGGCAACTGGTCTGGACCCAAAAAATATAGTCCAGGGTTATTAGGTTAGGGTTTTTTCCTCAAATGTTAAGCACTCAGAGTTTAATTTGCTTTCTTACAAGAGTTAGCTCCCTGCTAAATATAAAAGCTACAGCCAGGGGACTCTTAGCTTAACTTAGCTTAGCACAAAGACTGAAAACAAGGGGGAACTGCTAGCCTGCCTCTTGTCATTAAACTAACTTAACATGTTAATGAGTAAGCTTCAGGCGTTGGTAAACTGAGAGCCAGGTAGCCGTTTCCTGCTTTTTCCCATCTTTATGCTAAGCTATAAGCTAACCAGCTGCTGGTGGTCGCATCAAAGTTTGCATACAAATAGAGTGGTATCAATCTTCTTGATGAGGAAGTAGATATTTACCAAAATGTCAAACTTTTTCCTTTAAGAATACACTCATACACCCAGTAGAGGCTACTGGAAATAAAACAAAAGTAGTGGTTTGTATGAGGATATTGAGACGCTGCAGAAAGTGTTGGACAGTAGATAATGTGATTTGACAATAACATTCAACAGCTGTTAGTATTATGTCAAAACTTAATTGAGCTCAGCTGATTGGAAATGAGAAGACTCAAGCTGTCCAAGAGTATTTAGCATCCTCTATGTAGAACACGCGAGGGATGGTTGAAATACTGAATCAAACCAAATATCATCCACACCTCCCTCTCAAATTAAATACAATGCAACAAAACTAACTTAGCTTAAGTTTCATGGTCAACAAAGAAAAAGTCATATGTGCTTCACCACACCATAAATACATACTGGTTCTACCGAAACCAGTGACGCAGGACTCGTCATCCAACCTGTCCTTTTTTTCTAAATGAAAACAATTAAGTTGCTGACATAGTCGTGACAATAAAAAAGACATTCAAACCCAAAGCGTCAAATCAACCGTATGACAACAAAAAGACAAGATAAACAATCTTGAAAAAGAGACTGAGTGGTCACGTCCGCCCAGGCCCCGTGGTTTCTCCCCCCCCCCCAACCCCCTTCCCAATGAACCCCTGAACATTCCTTGGCCCAAAAAACACCATTCGGCTTTGTCCAAACGTTTAGGCCTCTTTGCAGCGAAGACTCGGCTTCTTTCCCTCGTTTTCTCGCTCACACTAAAAGCTTTCACAAGCACCCAAAAACATGTTGGAGACGAGGGAAGGAAGCCGAAAGGTTTGGACGCAACGCTTGGCTTTTAAGTCCAACTAATTCCTCCCATTTCAGAGGCAGTCCCGAGTAAAGTGTTGAATAGTCTATTGCATGAGCGCCGCGTAGTCGACTATTGTGCTAAATCACAATACTCCTTGTACAAAACAAATACAGTATAATAATAAGTTAGTAAACAATCATTTAAAATTTCAGTTAATGTTTTAGCCACTGTTATTCACGAATTCCCATTCATGCATCTATATACTAATAATCGGTGTTGATAGAAGGAGGCTATGTCGGAAAGTTTGTCATTTGGGCAGGGAGTAGGACTAGACGCGAATGGCCAAAAATGCTGAAAACGTTTGCGGAAAAGAACAGGAGATATAATAACGTTGAACACACTGAACAGGTTTTACTCAAATGCACAACAATACGACATTGAACACATGCAATGTAAGCAATAATGTAAATATAGGACGTTAACACGAGAAGGGAGGCTCTAGGAGTGATACCATTGGCTTAAAAGGGTCATGTGATGCAGCAGAGAGTCATGGGTAGAGATTGGATTTGTAAGTAGACAAAGATGCAAATTAGGACAAAAGCAGAACGGTCCAATTTTTTTTCTTTTCAAAATATATTATCAAAATTTGATAATTTGGCTACATCCCACCACACACTCTGCCGATAGCATCACTGCGCAGCTGTAATATGCAAATAACTATGTTCTACAAAGATTCTTGACCTTTTTACAAGTACTTTTTTATACTTTTATATGATGTTCTATGACGCAGCACTGACAGAGAGAAAGCAATAGAGAGAAAAAGAAGAAATATTAACACAAGTTGTTCCTAATAAACATTCAACATGCTTCAACAGTTCTCTAAAAAAACCTAATCAACAGAGAATTTCTTTTTTTTTGTTTACTTAATTTGGCTCTCTGAAATAAAAATGAGCGCCCAACCATCCCTGACGTATAAATAACTTTGAGCCAGGGCGGGAAGGCGGTCAGGGTTTTCGGAGAGCCAGAGCCAGAGTCCGAAGGGCTTCATCAGGGTTGTCTGCGGTAGTCAGTCATTGGAAAGGGCCAAACGGAGGAGCCAGTCAGGGATCTCAGGATGTGGTCATGGAAGATGGGTCATTCCACATGGCCGCCACGTCTCTGAACCTGAATGGGGATCATTGGAAAGTAAGTAGTCATTTCTCTTTTTCCTACAAGCAGCCTGCATTTCACCACAAATTGGGGCAAACGTAAAGTGATTTTGTTTGATCGTTTCTGTAGTATCGTGCATGTGAACATCCACATCTGTACTTGTCTCGGATTGCCAGATCTTCCTCCACAGCGATGCAGAGGAGGGTCTGGCTAGTCCACACAGCGTTCCGGGATGGGAGAAAAACGTGCTCTGGTTTATTGGCATTTCTGTAAACCAATCCCAATCGTCTTGGGCGGTGCCAAGCGCCGGACGAAGCCACTGTGCCGCTGCAAAACAGCCTTGGGAAGGAACTTGTTTTGGTGGAACGTGTACATTCAAAAGTTGTTTCAGTCGTGCAACAAGAAACTCCAATTGGACAGATAGTCTAGCTAGCTGTCTGGACAAGAAACCAGGTAACCATAGTCCTCAGATTGGACAGATAGTCTAGCTAGCTGTCTGGATTTACCCTGCAGAGACCTGAGGACCAGGTAACCATAGTCCTCAGATTGGACAGATAGTCTAGCTAGCTGTCTGGATTTACCGTGCAGAGATCTGAGGACCAGGTAACCATAGTCCTCAGAAATCCAATAGAGTCTAAAATGCCAACACACAGAAAGCGGAAGGTAACGGACATCTAGCACAAAAGAGTGACATCCAGCTGAATTTCTGGCGACAACGGAGCAATCCCTGAAATTAAATGTTGTGGATATGGCCTACATCTTTATTTTTATTTGACAGTTTTACTTCAACAGTCATTAAGCTCTGACCTTGCATTGATGAGGTACTGGGCCAGGCTGATGTTGGCGGGGGTCCCTGTGATGGTGATCTGGCGCTCCGATGACCCTTCCATAGCGTTAGCAATTTTGATCTGCGCCCCAGACATCTGACGGATCTCGTTGATTTTGGTTCCCTGGCGTCCGATTATGCAGCCTATTAGCTGGGAAGAAAATGGGGACGGGACTTAGGATGGCCAGAATATATGGAAGACACATTTTTATCTGACGCTATAGTCGACTGGACACGCTATGATGCATGCGAGTACGGGCCAGTCATTGTCAGCCATTCAACTTTAACTTAAATACTCCTGACTTTGGTCCAACAAGTCTTTCCCATTAAGGACATTCACTTTACAAAGCTAATCGCCTTTGGCAGTACTTTCTTCCTGCTGTGAAGAAGATCTCAATCGTTGCAGCTGATCTGCTGTCAGATTGTATTGTGGAAGCTTCAACAGGAAGCCACATTTTAAAGATAATCAACCAGAGTTTTTGACATTGTGGTCCAACATTTGTGAGTTTGTACTTCAAGAGAAGTTTAGTTCCCGACAAGAGTTGTGCTTTGTTTCTGTTCCATGCAGCTATTTTGGGAATTTATTTATAATTCAGTCAATACTTTTAGTATTCATCATTCTAATCTCTCTGTCAATGGACATCAATATTCAAGAATGACTTTGTAGATAATTTGACCTTTTATGGATTTTCTGACAAGTTGCTGTCATGTTTTAAAATGAGTGTTTTACTTTCAGTCACATTATATTGCCAGTTGCAGGGAGAATTTGGCACAAAGTGCTGAATGCGTGTGCCAGTTTATCTGCAATATTGTTGACACTGTTCTCTTTGTGGTTTGCTGGAAACCAAATGACCAAATGAAGTCTGTTATCCTTTATAAAAAAATTTTTAATGACAAAGCTTTCATTTTGGATAAAGGTGGTGTGTGCAATTTTGTCTAGATTGAAGGCTTGCCAGGGAAAGTGAAACATGACAATAAAAAATCACTCACAACACATTTTAGACATGACAAATGTACTCACATCATTGGGAATGGTGAGTTCATGAGTACTGGCCTGGTTACTGGCATCCAGACCTGCTGCTGGACACAGGGTGCAGACAAGAAGAGGAGGGAAGGAGAGGACATAAAATAGAGTTTGGCACATTGAGAGAGTGAACAGCATTGATGAACTGAAGTCCTGGAGTGTTTTCATTCCCTGGCTATTGACCAGTAGCATTTCTGATTCAGGGGGAAGTCTGGCTCAGCCCTGAGCAGAGCCTGCACTCTATACAAATCCTATCACCTGACAAGTTGAATTCTGCTTTACAATCTGAGGCAATTGCATCATTAAAAAAGGATAGGCTACTGAGGGAACACCGAAGAACAAAAGAAACCTCAACATCAACCAGAGCAGACCACCAGCAGGCCATGTCAATGGCAGTGCACCACAGAGACCATTAGGAGGAGTACGACAAGAAGAAGAAAAAGAGTAAGGACAGAGACAGGAAAAGAAGAGAGAGAGAAAAAAGGAGGTAGAGAATGTGTTTGTCTCTACAGGTAAAAACGAAAGAAGGAGCTTTGGTAAAGAGGGTCGTCGTGTAGGTGGGTACGTACCGGGGAAGGCAGGGGTGGTCTGTCCGAGGGGGGTAAAGGGGGTTTGCTGCATAGCCAACTGGTGGAGCTTGCTCAACTGCTGAGGGGGGGAGGAGGAGGACAGCAGAGCTATGAGGTCATCGTTAAAAACCAACCTTGCGCACGCACACACACACAGACACGCACACAGGTTTGTCCGAAATATTACAAAAGTAGAGAGAGGATCTGAGGAGAAGTAACAACACAGACAGGTGAAGGAGGAAGACCATGAGAGCGAGAGAAGAGAAGAAGCTCATAGAGGACTTGGCCTGAGACTGAAGCGATGGCGGGATGACGGTGGATGCACCGGTGGAAGTGCACTCTGTTTTTACACCCCTAAACTGTGGAACTCCTTGCCTTTGGATATTAGAATAGAAAGCTCTCTCTGTATTTTTAGAAAGACTTTTGATTTGGAGTAATGTTGTAAAACCATTATTTTATAAATCAGTGATTTTTATATCATTTTTAACCCTTGTGTTTATTTTGCTCTGTTAGATTTATTTTTTAATTAGTCTCTTTTTTTTTCATCTGCGTTTTTTAATTTTGTTCTGTGAAGCACATTGGGCTACATGCTTGCATGGAAGGTGTAAATAAAGTTGAGATTGTTCACTAATGTGCTGCTCGGTTACAGTTGCTACGCCTCACTGTGCTTTGTCAAGCTTTCCAATCTAGAACTGCACACACGCAGCTCTAGAAATGGGAAAGTTACATGTAGTAACTTCTGTTTTACAATGACGGGTCTATCCATAGAAATGGGTTTATCAGTCAAAATTTTGATTTAATTTGTGAAAGCATGGGTCCTCTATTTCAGCTGCTTGAGTTGCATTAAAAAAAAGGCTGTCTGGCCTTTTCTTTCTAGCTGACTTGATTTTAAACAGCTGATCTTGATCTATCTTTAATATGCACTTAAATTACAGGATATGATAATAAAAGACTGAGGCTTGACAGGCTAACAATTTCACCTCATTTTGGAGCAGATCTGTTCTGCTCTTGTGTTTTAGGTTTTCCAAACTCTTTAAGTGCCAGGTAGTAGGCAGTAGGAATCCAAACTGAGACAGGCTTGCCATGCCCAATTGTGGTTGCTAAGCTGTGATTGGTCATGTAACCAAATTGGTTGGTTTAGGGTATATGGGTGTGATCATGGCTTTATTGCTGTCAGCTTATATTAACTTTTGCAGTTTGAGGACATAAAACATCTTTTTATAAGCTTATACATCTCAGTGAAGGTGATTGTGTAGCAGTTTATTAAGTTAAAGTGACATTGTGGAAAAAGCTTTTAAAAACTCCCCCTTATATTAAAGGGTAACTCGTCTTAAATCAGCCACCAAAGCAGATTTTTGCTACTTCAGTCAATGTTTTATTCCAGTTTGCTTTTAAATTAAATGCTTTTTCTCAACTGACATTTTAAAGTCTTGAGTGTCCAAATCAGCTGCATTACTATAAGGTTGTAACCACAGAAATGCATTACTATAAGGCTGTAACCACAGAAATGCATTACTATAAGGCTGTAACCACAGAAATGCATTACTATAAGGCTGTAACCACAGAAATGCATTACTATAAGGCTGTAACCACAGAAATGCATTACTATAAGGCTGTAACCTAATTATTTTCAAGCAGGTTCCAATTGATAGTTATATCATATTAAAATAAAGTGAAGCCACAAGCCACCAGGCCAAGCCCCATGAGGTTTAATGCCAAACAAAGGGCAAGGAGGCAAGAGTCAAAAAAGTTAGAAGATACAGGAATTGCATATCAGAAAAAAAAGCTGTATTAATATTAACAATTAATATTAATATGGGTGGAAAGAGTAAAGAGCCTGCGACTCAGAGAGAGACAGAACGATGAGTGCCGTGTTGATGGGGTTAGCACTCACGTCTGGATGTGGGATGGCGTACTGTCCTTGAATGGTATAGGCCTGCAAACATGAGAAGAGCGTGTCGTTATCTCATTAACATCATCGGAACAAGCCAACAAAAATACTCCTGTAACTACAGAAAACAGAACATATACTGTATTAACCCTCTGAGGTCTAAGAGCATTTTTACATATCATCTTGAATTCTCCTTTTAAAGGGTATTTGCACATAACCTGATCCCGATGTGTTTCATATCTAAATGTTCACAACAAACTCAGATTTCTTTAAAGTGACGCCCAACATTGTTCCAGAGCATAGAGAGAGAGATAACTTGGCCCAAAAGAGGAAATAATTCTCAAAGCTCTTGTGAAAACATACCTACACGCAATTGTTTTGGTGCTTGAAATGAGTTTGAGTTCACTAAAGTAGCGTAACGTATGAACGAAATAGTAAATAAATGTCTAAAATTAAATTTTGTAATCTTGCTTTTTAGGGAGCTGGTGCATCTGTTGTCCTCAGAGGGTTAAATAATTTTTAATGAGGTAAAACTATTCACTGTACAACAAAATCAAACAAAAACTTGATTTATTTCTACAACACAAGCACTCTACAGACATGACATAACAGGAACATCATGCACTACAGACGCCGTCATGTCCTCCTACTATTCATCAATCAGATCCAGTTGAACTAAAGCAAGGGGAGGGGGTGGGGGGAACCAGAGGAGCGGCCCTGAGAGGAGTAATAAGACTTGACCCATTGGATGTGTGGGTTATAGGGGCCACAGCGCCCAGAACTGAGTTAAATTTCACTTTCTCAGCCAAAACGAAATCAGAGCTAGACTGGAACTGGGAACAAAAACATGTCATGTCTCTGCAGGAGGGCAGTGGAGCGGAAATTTAGACATGGAGACATTTTAAGTGAAAACTAATAACAGAGTTCCAGATTTAGGTATTTTTTTGCTCCCTCAATGTCCCATGTAGAATTTCAATATAAACGAAAAGTAAAAATGTGTTGGCTAACCACAGCTTTCTTGTTTATTGATGGGAATACTAGTTTATTTGTGATCATTTATTATTTAAATGGATAATCTTAGCGGTGCTGAATAAGGTAACAAGAGGCATGCTAATGGTAGCTAAGTATAGAGCTGTAGCAAACTACCACTCGATTTTATAATGAATTTGTTGATTATAAAGTCATATATGAGCCACAATGCCGAGATTTTTTTTCCAGCTGATTTTTTTTGTCTTATGTAAGTAAGCGGCCTATTTTAGGGTTTTACCATGTTTTAAAACTGATTTTTCAAACTTTAAAGCTGCATAGAGGAAACGTGAACGTTATGGGGGTAAGAATTTTGAGCATTTTGAGCATTTTGAGCATGTTGAGCGTCAATCAGAAAGTTACATTTTTCAACTTTATGCTAATGAGCTATGACGCGGCTCGGCGGCAAGCAGCGGCTAACGGCCGCCGCCAATCGGAATGTAGACATCCTTCGCACTGTCTGATCCCGGAGAAACATACGATGTAAACTTTCGTTCCTACCAAAACATTAATTCTGAGGACAAGCTCATAATCGCCGTTGCTGGGTTACCTATCGTTTATAATATACCGTTGTTTGTATATAAGCGTTGGTTTAATGGTCCCTGACAGTGAAGTCCTGCATGGGTCACTAGGTTAGTCTGGGTCACTAGGTTAGTCTGGGTCACTAGGTTAGTCTGGCGGCTGCTCGCTCTGCCTGCACACCGCTACGGCTCAGCTGCTAACGAAAACCCAAACCCTTCCCGCTGCGACCAATTAACAATACAACTTCTGTCATTATATATGTAATTTATAAAGGTTTCTAGTGTCAGTGTATTTGCCGTGGCTGCGTGACCTTCTCCCGGTCAAACAGAGAACGGCGCCACGTCAGAGCGGCCAAAGCGTCAAAAAGAGTCCCAGCAAAGAGGAACACAGGATGTTTACACCACCCTTGTTCTTGTCAATTATTAGGTAATTTGGCCAATTTCCCCATTTTCTGTTAATGACTAATGCTGTTTATCCCAGTTCTGGTTGGAGTGGCTGCAGGTGATGGGTGACAGTGAGGGCACAGTAAACAGCAGTGATGGTTTCATGCTAGTAAGGGGGGGCAGTGAGGAAGGGAGGAAAAGTGAAAAAAACCTGGTGCAACACTAACAGGCAGTGGCTGGTGCTGCAGTAAGAGGCTGAGGTTGGCTGTGGACGCCCCCAGTGGGTCTGCTCTTACCTGGCCACCTGAAAAAATGACAGGGGTGGAGGCAGGCTTGGGGCGGTAAGGGATGGTGGCACCTTTCGGTGGGGACTGAGGAGAGCAAAGGAGGAGAGAGTGGGGGGAAGAAGAAAGGGTGAGATGTGGAGAGTGTTAGAACAGAGAGAGAGAAAGAAAAGAAGTTGCATAAAGTGAAACCAAGAGGGACAGTGCCTTAGGGAAGACAACCTGTGACACCCACACAAAAGTGCTCTTCGCTGTGTTCATGCTGACATAGAATGTCCAAATCGTGGTTCAGTGCCCAACTTAACTTGGATTTACCTGGAACATCACTTTCAACTGGATAATGATGACTCTACATACTGTGTTTTGCATTTTTTAAAGTCCACATTCAAGAGACTTACAGTCATGTCACATATCTCCCAGTATCCATGGCTGGTGCCATCATGAAGGCCCATTGGAGAACTGGCTGCGCAGATAGTTCAAATTAATGGTGCAAGAAAAAGAGAGACAACTCCAAAGTGTGTAGACCTTTGATTGAAAGCATTGTGACTTGCATGTTAAGGAGAGTCAGCTGAGGTGATACACAGTTGGGTTTAGGCTTTGTTTTAACCCTGCAAAACACAATCCTAATTGTTTGACATGTCCCTAGTGTTGACTTTATTTGTTACTGTAGATAGCTGGGGAATCGTGTTTGCAGCAACATAATGAAGGGCAGAGGTCCAGATTTACAAACCAACATAAAAAAAACAATCAAATGCATCAGTTATTATATTCACAGGAGATAACAGAAATTGGTATTATATAATCAGAAAGCCCTTGATTTATTAAACTTTTAGCTGTAATCCTTAAGATTTTCAAAACGTCAAACCCAGCTTTTGCTCGCATTTATAGTTGCTGTTTTCATTGTTGGTGGTGGAGACCTTCAGATGACCTTCACACACCGACAAGGCATTAAGAGGAAGTGATGCAGCATGTAATCCAGTGTTAGTCTCTATATAAAATACGGTACGGTATGCTAGTATTTGAGTATTATTTTCTAGTGTCCAGGCCCCTATACACAAGCTTCAAAAAGCTTACCAGGGTGACCTATTTTACCAATATGCATTATGTCTTATATTGTAATCTGGCTCATGGCATGATGGACAATTGACTGCCTTCTTTATTAAATCCATGTTTGTTTGGCTGAAAGTATTATAACTATAGACAAACTACTGTATCTTCCATACAAACATATGTTCAGTGTAAATAAATGTTTCCTTCATGTCCCCCTTCCATACTGTACCTCTAGCATCACCACACATATCTGTTTGACACACTGGATGATGGCTTCGGGGGCCCCTGAGATTGTCACTGCTCTCTCGGTGGAGTTGGGGAGCATGTCACCTGCAACCTGGACCTGCGCTCCTGTGGACTAAAGGTGGGAGTGTTTATTAAATGAGGAAATAGAAATAAAGCATACGTACGATGGCCGCGGCGGTTCCACACAAATGCAAAAGCTACAACACGAATGCATTAGTGTTGTAGTTTTAGTATTTGTGCTGTAACGTTTGCATTTCTGTTACGGCCACCGTACATATGAGATTATGCAGGATTTAAATCTTAAATGCACACTATGTGAACGATAAATGGGAGATTTGCAATATCCCATGGCTGCACCATAATATATATACTGTATAAAAAAGTATTCTGGTTGGTGAACTCCCTCCAAAACTTGCCTCTTAAATCCAGTAATAGGGCTGGGCAATATATCGGTATTATATCAACACTGATATATGAATCTATATTATCTTTCATTTTGGATTTCATCATAAAGTGATGTGACATAAGCGTAGTGTGTTCCTGGTTTAAAGGCTGCATTACAGTAAAGTGATGTAATTTATACTTACAGACTTACTAGCTGTTTAATTATTTGCTTTTACATTTTTTTATCATTGTTTCCACATTATTGGTGATCATTTATCAAAATTTTTTTGTGAAAGCACCAATAGTTGACCCTACAATATCACCGCAATATCAAAAATATCCTGATATTTGATTTTCTCCATATCACCCAGCTCTATCAGGTAATATCTTAACTTGGATGGTATTTATAGCAATCATTAGAATAGAGGAAGGCTTTACCTCTCTCATTTCTTTGATTTTGGAGCCTCCCTTGCCAATGAGGGAGCCACACTGGCTGGCCGGCACAACGAGCCTCAGGGTTACAGGGGGTTTACTGGTGGCTGGACTGTTGCTCATAGAGTTGATTATATCCTGAGGGGAGGAAAGACCAATGTTATGCAAATTAAGACAAATGCATGAGCGGTTGGTTGTGTAGTTGTGGCCTTGTGGATGTTTGCACAGCGTAGTAAGTAAAAGGTTCTGATTCTTTTTTATATTTTGCCATTTACTCTTTCAGCTGTGCATACGTACATTTCAAGTGTATACATGTCAGTTATCAATGCTTAAAAGTTTTTAAATCCATTGTCCTCTCCAATCATCCCTTGCACAGGTCATTTGTAGTTTTTCGGAGTTTTTTTGGTTTGGACTGGCTGGACGCTCCCTGATACGGCACCCAAATCAAAACACAGTACTGGCCCCCTTTCAAAGGGTGCTGCAAGGTTAGATCAGCACATTTCTGTCCTACATACTGGTGCCAAGCCTGCTTTGTATTCCATTTAGAGACGAGTCAGTACAGACACTAAAGCATACCAGTGGTGGGATGTAACGAAGTATGCAAGTCCTGCACTTAAGATCAAATTTAAAGTACTTCTACTGTCCTTGAGTATTTGTGTTCATGCCACTTTATACAATGTTTGGTGCTTTTTGCCCCCAACGTCTCCTTCCAGGCAGCGTAGCCTACCAGATTACACTGCCTGGAAGGCAACGTTGGAGGAAAAAAACACCATTGAGCACTTTATACGTCCTATATACTTACTTGAGTACCTCTAAAGTTCAATATAGAAGTAGATTTAAATCTTTAGTCAGACATCTCTCAGCAAAGAGTACTTTTAAGTATATTTCACAGTGTGGTATTAGTAATTTTGCTTAAGTAAAAGATCTAATCTATAGTGTATAAATGATGAATGTTATACCTCCTCGAACTTGTAGGCTATCATGGCAAAGGCCTTGAAAATAGCATCTGTTGGCCCGGTGATTGTGACTATCCGTTCAGGGCAGTTCCCCTCTGAGATGTTGATACGGGCACCACTCTGTAGGGCAAAAAAACATGATTATCAGACCCAAACACACATATCAGGAGTGTTTACAATAATACACTATTTGCAGAAAAGTTCTACTTACGTCTTCTCGCATTTTCTTCACCGTTTCTCCTTTCTGGAAGTAAAGAAAAACATTAATCTGTATTTCCCACAGGCGTTAGGATGCTTTACATGGTCTGCTTGTTGTGTCTGTGATAAATACCTTTCCTATGATGCTCCCAACCTCCTGCAGGAAACAAACAAACAATGTTAGGTGTGTTTTTTGCCACAAGGGGCATTGTAATGATTAATTGTCGTCTGACAGAAGGAAATAAAAGCAAAAAAAATAAAGTTTCAGGAGCCCAGAAACCTTGGTTTTGTGTTTTTGGTACCTTGCCGTGCATCAGCAGCCTGATGGTGAGGGTCACATTCAGTCCACCTTCTGATTGGACCTTAATGGGCTCCATGTCAGGATTGGATGTGAAGGAAGGGGCGTGGTCACGTGAGAGAGGAGTTCAAGGGCCAACGCGAGTGTGATGGTGGGAGTCAGCCAACCGGTCACCTGCCAGATAAGAAAGATAAAGACACACATCGGCTGAGATTAGGCTGCTTTAATCTTCAATTTAAAATGGTTAGCAATGAAAATATAGTGCGGTGCTTTATTTGCAGGATTGTATTTTACAGGGGGATTAGTCGTCCTTGTGCATTTTTAATTAAAAGAAAATGCAATTTATTTTTACATTTTATCTCTCTTTGTGGGATTTTGTCTTCTTGGTGATTTTTGTTTTCTTTGGGGTTGTTTTAGATATCTCTGGTTGTTTGACACCAGTTTGTCTCTTTGTGGTAGTTTTGCGTCTTTTTTATTATCACCATATCTGTGTCAAAACGTTGGAGAAGCTAGAGCAGATAATAAATAACACTCAACAAGCTTAAAGACAAAACCTTAAGCCAAAAAGCCCAACTACAAACATTAGATCTGGTAAAAGTCTTTTAAGTTACATTCATTCTGCCAAACGGCTCGGCTTCTGCACCTGAACCTTTTAAAGGCATTGAAAACCCTGACTAACGCTAATCCTTCCATACTTTAAGCTTGTCACTACATAACGAGGACAACTTGAATAAAGGGTGACGGAAGAGCTTCTTGTTTTGCAAACAGAAGATTACTAACTGGGGACGGGGGCCCTTGAAGGCTCCTGGTTTACTAATATCAGCTTGCATACTAAATGACAGAATAATACTGGTTATATTCTATATATTATTGTCAACAAATCCCATGAAAAAAACTACATGTGTCAGTCTCTCTCTCAGTACTTTTGGACTTCTCTTCTCTTTTGCTATTGGTTCTTACGGTAGATGTAAATCTTTAGTTTTTAGAAAACAGTAGTAAAAACAGCAGGGTGGTGTGTGTGTGTGTGTGTGTGTGTGTGGACCAGGTTTTACTACATTTGTGGGGACCAAAAACCGGAAATACAGTATACTTATGGGGTCCTGACAGCTTTGTGGGGACAAAATGCTGGTCCCCATAACGTTAAAGGGCTGTTTGAGGGTTAAGACCTGGTTTTAGGATCAGGGTTAGAATTAGGTTATGGTTAGGGTTAGGGTAAGGGTTAAGACCTGGTTTTAGGATCAGGGTTAGAATTAGGTTATGGTTAGGGTTTTAGGGGTTAGGCATTTAGATTTGATGGTTAAGGTTAGGGTAAGGGGCTAGGGAATGCATTATGTCAATGACTGGTCCCCATAAAGATAGTGAGACAAGACTGTGTGTGTGTGTGTGTGTGTGTGTGTGTGTGTGTGTGTGTGTGTGTGTGTGTGTGTGTGTGTGTGTGTGTGTGTGTGTGTGTGTGTGTGTTTTCCTGGTAATGAAGGAACAGGTCACCCAGTGGTTCACTGATGGGTTTTTAATAGTTTTTGTACAACAATAGAGCTCTACGGCACAGAGGAAGACAATATATCAGACTGTGATAAACACACAACACCTGTTAGTGGATACATTCACTGTTGGTTTTGATCTTAAGAAATATACAGAACATAATATATCCTTTTATGTTTGGTCTTGTTTCACTGACCTGTATGCCCTGTCTAAAAGAGGGTCATCAAATCTAGTGTTAGGGACTTATTTCAATCTTGTGCTTATGTTGCATGTTTCTCAACTAGTGTTGTTAATCAAATTATAACACAGCAAACCTGGGTCCTGAGGAAAAGGGGTTAAGGGCCTAGAAATCATAAGATGATAAAATTCTTTTGTAGGACGTATATGCTCCAACAACAACTCGGTTACAACCAAGTGACGTGTCTCCGTCCTCAAAGCCCCATGCAGTCCACAACAGTTTACCGTAAAAGACATTGAAATGTAGGTCAGCATATGTCTCTTCAGTCTCGAGATGAGCCATCCAATGTTGAGCGCCATATTTATTTCTATCAAGCCCATTTCAGCTGGAATCCTCTAATTCTGGCTGACAAGTGATGTAATGACTCACACAAGACTGCAGTTAGGAGAGCGGCCACACGAGGGCGCCGCAGTCCTGCCAGTGGATCAGGACAGGCTGATTTTAATCTGGGACACATTCCAGGCCACATGTGCTACTTTCTTTTTGGGAAATAAATCTGTCAGAAATGTATTTAAACTGATCAGACCTTTTATATTATGAGATTTTAGAGAGTTGCAGTTTACCCATTATTAGTTAATGCTCCAAATGACGACTAATGATAAAATAACAGTATTTAAATGATTGCTACTAAATTTGAATACATTCTTGTAAAAGAAACATGGTTGTAGATGAGTTTAACTTCTCAAATGATAAAGAAAATGACTATAAATGAACCAGGCGGATTCTATGGGTATAGAGCGCTAAAAGTTAGAAGTTAGCCCTTAATGTGATTTTTAAAATGAAATACTATTAGGTTCCTTTTTCTGTCCCAAGAAAAGAGATGCAGACACATGTTGCATTGCACACCATAAACCTTCACATCTGATGCCACAGTTTGCTACATTTTAAGTTTGATAGAATTCAAAAACGTGGAGGCATCTGCAGCAGAAACAAAATAATTTTTTTTTAAACGGCTAACTAAAAGACAATATGTGGAAAAGAAAAGCTTCTGACGTAGCTGACTTGACTAAAGAGACAGATGAAGTTCCCATCTACCAATTAGACGCATTGTTGCTATGTGGAAATGGAAACATCCAATATACATTTTCTTCTCCTCCCTCCCGCCTTTGTGTGATCACTAATTAGCTGACTGAATATACACACTCATAGTCTTGTGAAATCATTCAAACTAAATCCATGGAAAGATAGGACCAATGGCACAAACTTCACCCACACAACGAGCCTGATTTATCAGCTTAACTTAACGGTGCTCAGCACTATGTCGGTCTATAAGATAGGTGATGATACTGCTGCTACATCACATGACAGGAAATGCTTTTATAATGTATGAAACAAGATGAAGACCCAGGACCAGGTGGAGGGATTATATCTCCAACCTGGCCTGGGATCCCCCAATTGGAGCTGGGTAATGTGGCTCGGGAAAGGGAAGTTTGGGGTCCCCTGATGGAGCTGCTGCCCCGCGACCCAGGGGACAAAGATGGATGGATGGATGGATGGATGGATGGATGGATGGATGGATGGATGGATGGATGGAACAAACAATCAAGATGCCTAACATCTTGAGCCACTAAAAGTTGTATCAGTGCTTTAAGCTAAAGGACAAAACATGACATAAGTCATGGAAGTCTTTTTTTCAACAAGGATGTCATGTTGTATTCTCTTGTTAGTGTCAGTGTGCAGGAAAAGCATAATCAAGTTTTACTTTAATGTAAAAGCAGCTGCAAATAACAGCTGTTTTCATTAATCAATCAGCCAGTTCTGAAACAGAAAGGCAGCAAAATCCTCACATTGAAGAAGCTGCAGCCAGAGAAGGCTTCGTGGTATAGTGTCATAAATAACCTGAAATAATGAATTCATTGTTAAATAGATTCTGATTCTAATGAAGCGATGGATGAAGTAGGTGGACTGTAGATACGTCCTTAAAGAAATATCTTACTATAGGGCGACCTTATATTTTCCTGATTGGTTGTTTTGACTTGAAAAGGTTTAACGCCCCAAATTCATATTTGAGAAGCTGAAACTACATTTTAAGAGGCTGGAGGAGTCCTTTTATCACTGAAATTACTGAGCACTTTGTATCATTACATAACTTTATTATATTGTGTAAAGGTAAAGAGTAACACATGTAAGCACGTAAACTTGGATATTTTAAATTATCAAAGTTTTTGTGCCCAGTTGACGGGCACAAAAGAACTTAACTTTCACTGAGCTAAAATCACTTCATGTATATACTTGAACCGTACTATAATTATATTTTAAGGAATTAATACAAAATATTTGTACATTTTAATTTAAGTTTGTTATCTTCCTGGCAGCTTTATATTTAGTTACATTGACAAAATGATAAATTGGATTTATAGCTGAGTTTGTGCTAAAAAAAACAACAACCATAAATGTGGGACTCTGGACAGAAAGGGGTTAAATAAAGTGTGAAAGTCTGTTAAAATGACTGAATAGTTAATCAAATTGTTGCTATGTTGTTATAACATATTGCAGTTATTAATAAAAGGCGTTTTTCTTTGCAAGAGCATAGCTGTTCCATTAACCACTGGCTCCAGAAATGATTCCTCCTCTAATCTGCGCTGCATGCGGAGCGGAGAGTGGAGGGATGTGTTGGTTGGAGGCCAGCGGAGGTTCCAGAGATAAAGACCAGGATTCTGTTGCCAGCTGTCTCTCCAATCTCCCAGAGGAGACCAGATTACATAAAAAGCCTTAATCCGGGTTTAAGAGCCGAGCCAGCGGTGCCGGTCCTCTCCAGGGGCAGAATGGAGGGCAGTAAACATAAAAAACCTCCAAGATTGACGACAGGGTTCAAGCTCACGCTGATGATAGATGGCACAGTATTCATCCCGCTTTAAATGCTACAAATTGAGGCTTTAGAAGTGCTTAAAGAACAGACGTTCAGTCAAAATGTCTTTGACTAAATAACATTCGTACATGCTTTCTCATTTCTGTTTTAGAAACACTGTTCCTACCTCCCCTCCATTCCTAGTCATTACACTAGCACTAACCTACATCCATACACTATATCTTCTTTGCACTCAACCCATTCAGCCTCTTTTTTTCTCGTGCAGCAGACATTTTTTTCTGCATTGTATTGTTTATTTCATATTATGTTTGTCTATGTATGCACCTTTCACCGAGGCATATTCCACATAAGTGTAGTTATTGAGGGAATAAAACCTTTTCTGATTCTCTCTCTTTCCCAGTAATGAATAAACATGTCTGCTTTTCTGTGATAACAGAGAAACTCAGCTGTAGATTTGGGTCAACACAACGAGTCTGTTGGACCTCTGAGACCAACGAGGTCAGTGTTAGGAGCTGCGTTTGAAGAGTTGTCCTCCCAGACTGTATTTACTCATACATCCTGTAGCATAATAGAATTGGGTCAAGGCCTCGTGAATCATTTGCCCCAATGGGCTAAAACCTTCCAGCTAATCGGCAGTTGTTGTTTTTTTTAATGTTAAGGCATGAATTTCTGGCAGCATTTTGAAAGCTACTAACCATCCACCTACAAGCTTATATTGTTACTAAACGTCATGCTCTGTGGCCACTTCTGATCATTTCAAACACATTTCCCATGCATTGATTTTGTAATTGTCCTCCCTGTGTCTCTGTTAATCAGGCAGGAAGTGGAAGGGGGAAATGAAGAACACAGAGGGACGGCCGGGAATGTTTCATGACATCTGATGGGGAAAGTGGGTCATGCTCGGTGTTGCAGCGCTGCTAGCCTCCTCCTCTATGGCGGCTATTGAATTAATCACGCTTTACGCTCGGCTGGACAACGCAGTGAACAAAATGGCTCCCCCCCCTCCCCTCGCCTCCTGCCTCTCCCTGCGTCTGCTCGGCGCTCGCCACAGAGAAAGACTTGTGCATTGCTCTTGAAGAACTTGAATCTAAGGTCTGGTCTCTTTTTATTTCTTTGTGTACTCCCTAACAATGAGGAGATGCTGCCCTTGTGCAGAGGCACTGGGGTGGAAGTGATGCAAAAACACTCAAAGTGAAGTTAGGGGACAATGTTTGGCATGTTAAAGTGCCATTTGAAGATGCTTTGGTGAGCAGGAAAGCTGGATAGGGCTTTGGGTTATTGATCATTATTGAACACTGAAATGTGCGTTATTTATAACTTATTGAGTATTATCTGCCTCATTATTCTCTCTGCTTTGGCAGAAAGAAGGCAGGGTACAGGATGCAGATATGGAAGCATCTCATTACAGCACTCCACTGCACTTCAGGACGAGAGCCGCTGCACAGCTTAGACAGGCAACTCGCTTCGGCCCTTTTTGGCCCGTCCACTTCACTCCGTCTAGTGTCGTGTGAGTTCGGAAAGTGTTTTGAAGCATGAAAAAACTGGCAGCATGTATTTCAAAATCTCAAAAAGAACAAAAAAGTTCAAGACGTATTTCTCTTATATCCTGATACCGTCATTTAGAAAAAATAAATGCCCAATATATTTCGGTTTTAGATGCGTATGTGGCCAGGAAACAAATATAGCGCCTCTCATAAAGGTATAAGATGTGGATTAATCATTTAAAAGCTGTTGCCGTTTGCCTTTTAAGATTTACAGTATATGAGGGATGGAGGAACTGCTCCAACCTCTACTGTGGGCAGGATTTGTGTATTTTTTTTAATTAATTTACATTTTGTGACATTTGTAAATATGTTTACTGCTATGCATCAAGACTTAGTATTTGTTGCAAACTGCAAATATTGGATACTTAATGCAAAAAAAATCATTTCTAAAATTAACTAAGATTCAGTGATTCCATCAGATCCTCATCTGGTTAAATTTAGACAATCAATGACACTAAAAATATTCACTGAACCCCAAAAAGCAACTTTAAAAAATAGCAAAATTGAAAGAGAAGGAAAGAATGTAAATCCCCATGCATGTTTTAAACTGTTTTTTGTAGTTGTATGAAAAGAATATGGCATGTAAGATCATTTTTAAAACAAGATTAATTATGTTGCCAGATAATCAGTTCCGGTGTTAACAGAATAGCTGACAGAAAGAGACATCTGAATGAAATCCAGTAAGGAAAATCATTAAATGGACGGCCGGCCGTCTAATCTAGGCCAAAGCCGCTGTCATCTGTTCCATCCTAATCCACATATCTACAGATTTGTCATTATGATGTTTTGATATAAAACCCTCCATGACTGGGCCCAGGCTGCGAGGCCGAGGCTTCACCGAATGAATCTGCAGTTGAAGAGCAACATGTTTCATGCGTAGCAATATTGAACAATAGATTTCAAGTGAGAATCTTGTTTTTTATATTTTATTATGTGCGGTTCTTTGTTTCTTCAATTAGAAAATTTGACTTTATGCGTTTGAATGCAAAGTCTCGGGGGAGTTTTCCTTTCAGTAAACTCACTAAATGTGATGTTTTAATGTCGTTCTTTATGGTTAAAGTTTTTCTGTGAGGTTTCGGTCCGTCATACTGAGGAGCAGACTCTTAAAAATAGTTCCAATACATCCCACACTAAGTTGATCTGTACTGTTCACATGCTATTGAATGAGGTGTCCAACTCTGAGCGCTGTTTACAGTTTACAACTTTTTAAGGATTCATTCAAGCATTGTCAATCATTTAAAGCGATGCCATACGTTTGAAAAACAACTTTTATGAAATTGTGTACAGCTGGTTCTGCCTTTCTGAAGGTTTTCTTTATATTTGCCAGACTATAGTACAGACTTTGTTAGAAAGCTTTTTTTTAATCACTTTTTCTCTGCTAGTCTCGCTTGCCAGCTCTATCTCCACAGGGCTGCGGAGTAAAGTCTGACCCTCCACACATGCACTCCTGGATGGGAGAATTGCATTTTTTTAAACCAGTCCCAGTATTGTTGGGCAGAGCTGAGCTCCGGACGCAGCGACGGTGGCTCTGCTCTGTTTTGGTGGAACATTTGCACCACGTACAATACTAAATGAAGATAACTGTTCATACTATACAGTACCCTGAGCTATTTAAATTAGCTGGATACATAATGAAACCTCATTGGCTCTCATCCTTGTATTGCTGTGTGTATTTTGTCCATAGCAAATCCCGCCAATCTGCCCCAAAACGTCCAAAACATATTCTTTCAATCATTCCCTGAAAGAACCAAACAGACCTGCCTTGTTGCACCATCCAAATTGACATCTTCAGCTAATAACTTGCTAGCTCAAAGTTTGTTGTTTCCGGAAACCAACAGAGTTTTGCAAGGCGAGGGACATCTGAGAAAGATCTCGTGGCGACTGATGCGCCGGCGACTATCCGGTAAATTACTTGTCGTTGATCCAGACTTTTTCTCTGCAAAGACAAGCCCCTTTCTAAACAAATAAAAGCATGGCGTGTGGTGGTAAATATATAATATGCATGAAGTACTTTTAATGTAGTACTTATATGAGTGAATGTCTCTATGGGATTAAGTACTGTATCTCATCCATGCTGTCCAATGCTTACATGGGCGTACATTTATTGGACTGTACTGCATTTAAACAGACGCAGTAAATGAACTGTAGCCAATATGTTTGACCCACGGCCGAGGAGATCTCCTTACATACATATTTGTGCTCCAATTAAGGGTGAACAAAAGGAAAATTAGCGTGTATGTAGGGCATCAGAGGGGGAGCACAGAGAGCGGCCTCATTGATCCATATGTTTTCACACGATCTGTTCAAAGCATCTCAGTTCTGCATGAAGGAACTTCTCACTTTCAGGCCTCTTTCAACTCGTTTTTGACCGTGAGTAAACCTCTTTGGAGACACATTTTATGACCGGGAAAGCAAAAAGGATGAGGACATCTGAGGAGCAGGAGGAGAAAAGGGTGAAGGAGAAATCATTTCCGACCTGTCAGAAATAGAAACTGTAGGCAGATGGAGGAGAGGAGTTCCACCGAGTCCTTAGGATTTGGCCCTCAGTTTACTGGTATATGAGCAGCTCTCGTCTCGTCTGGCGCAGGCTTTTGTTGTATGTGGCACGGTGTTGTGCGGTTGTGTGTGTGTGTGTGGGAGGGGGTTCTACCCCCATCGGCCTTCCTATACGCCACTATGACAGTGCTCTCAAGAGCTGTCAGCCCACATCAGCTGCCCAGCATCCCGATAGCTCAGCCTAAATCACAATCAAAGCTGATGCCACCACATCCTCAGCGCAACCAGTCAAATCAGAGCAAGAAAAGGGCAAATAAGACACGGGGACCAACTATCACCAAGTAGCTTTAAAAGTACCTTGGGAGTACTACGTGTTGGCTTACAGTAGTCAGAGTGTGGGGGGTGGGGGTTTCCAGTGAGTCGGTGCTGGCAGTGGCACAGCGTGAAGGACTTTACGATGCAGGCACACCATGTTGTGCTGGGAATGCGGTGCTAAGAGCTGAGCGTTAAGTCGGCCATTTTAGATTTGCCACAATTTGTAACGTGAGATCACTGCTTGTCACAAAGTCATGGCTTCCATACGCAAAGCTTTCGCCGAGCAGTCGCGCAGAACGGGTCCAAAGCACGTCCCCTTTTCTTTGGTTTACCGTCATTTTCACCAAACCCCTTTCAGTCATTGCTCTATTTTAGTATTGTCACCCACATCAGGACCAGAGGTTTGGGAGCACCGCAGACTTTCACTGCTCTCTACCCAGACAAAGCAGTTACATATTGGCATATTACAAGTCGAACACAGCGTTTGAGGTAATGACGAATGACATTTTTGGTCCATAACTAGCCGAGAAGAAGGCCATCAGCAGCGCTATTATCAGTGTGACGATAATTGGAATAATAGTCTTGGGGTGGGAAGGGGGGGACTGATGTATCAATTCCCCTAACCATCGTGTTATCAGTCTTACAGTGAAAAAGGTCAGTCCAGCTTCATAGTTTGCAGTAAATAAACAACAGTTCTTCCAGTTTATTCACTTGTTTCATCTTCCTTGTTTAGGGATTATTCTTCAACAATAAAATCGCTCATGCTTGAATCTAAGCCAAGACAATGAACACCAAACAATGATAATCAAGAGACCCCCGAAAGCAAAATCGACTGACCCTAAAATTGACTATTCTCTGGGGGAAACCAAAATATTTCCACATTGTATGCAGTCGGCTTATTTGGGCGAGCTGAGGATAACTTCGGAAAATGTTAACTCGATCTACTTCAAATAACCAAATTAGATAGCGAGTCAATAAGTCGTACTGTCACAGCTCATTATCAGGATAATTATTATTCTTGACAGTGGGTAAGTTATCAAGTTAATTAATTATTGAACGGCATTACCTGGCTCAGCACGGAGCTGTATTTAATGCAAGTTTTCAACAGTTTTATGCTTTTGGAAGTCTGGAAACAATGTTTTCTAAAAATAAAAAAATAAAAATGACCAATTTTAGTACTAGCATCCTAGGAAATAATGCACATGCTAATGTAGGCTTTACCTAAGGATTCTCCATAAGAGCCATTAAAAAAGAGTTTACCTTATGTAGCACAGGATACAGTAGATGACGTCCACTTTTGGCGTTGCAAGATGAAAAATCGCAAAGGGAAAATGATTTTTTTCTCCTCTTCGCTCTGCCCAGGACTAACGGTGCAACTCTATTGGTTCGTACTGCAGGGTCACATGAGCGACCAGAGGAACACGTGACACTTCTCAAAATGATATGATGAAACGAAACCGACTGGCATCCTCAAAGAGCACCCTTTTAGTTGCTGCGTTGCGATACTGTTTTTCGTACTGTTTGGTGTCAAGTGTAAATAGGCCGAAAGATGAGGAGTAATCTGGGTGACCATCACCCACCTCCCCGTCGGCCGCCCCCCTTCCTTCAGCTGCAACAAAAGGGGGACATGCCCAGTGAGGCACACGGGCATTGTGGGGGCACGTCTGGGGATGAGGTGGTCTGAATCAGAAGTATTGCCTCCGGGACTCTTGTCTATCGCAGGGGAGGGTCGAGCACCCCCGAAATCCACCAAGCCATCGTTCTTGTCTTTGTAGATAACAAGCGACACAAAAATAACCCAGCTATGTTCAAATATCTTATCTTCTGCTGCTAAAAGTTATTTATGTGCAGCCTCACCCGGGACAATTGATTAACTTTTTGATGCAACCAAATACCTCAAAAAAGTAGAGGTCAAAGCAAACACACACTTAGACACCGTGCACCAACACGTTACCATGGCATGCATATCCTCTGCAGCCTCTTTGGTCCTCTGCTTTTTAATCTGCTTCTGTCTGGGAGTGTGTGTGCAGAATTACAGAGCTTTGGAGGCATCTCATCCAGATTTTCCAATCCAGCACAAATCCAGCCCTCATGTCAGATGGACGGTTGTGTGCAGAGCTTAATCTGACATTATTAGGGTTGGATGACAGCAGAACGTTTAAGGGAGCTGCCAGGGGAAAGCAAACAGTGGAGTTATGCCGTCTGGATTAGGGGCAATGCAGACAATGAACGACAACGTGTTTCACCTCGACATTCAGTGTTTTCTTATAGCACAGATGCTCTCCATGCAAAATCTAGTCATATTTCAGACTACAGGCTCTGTAATGAGGCCCCCACTTTGCATGTGCTCTTAATTATTTGTACCTATACAACAACATGGTAAACATGCCTTTACCTACCCACCCGACTGTGAAATGGCCCATGGGATGAACTACAAATAGAGCATTAAATTTGCTCCACATTGAAACGTAAGAGGCAGCGCACGAGTGTGGTAAAAAGAGCGTTGTGTTGGAGGAAATCTGCTTTATATTTTAATTACACTGTTTCTCACCTTCAACCTAATACCAAGACTGATGGGTTCACTGCCGAAAGAACACTAGTTTACACAACATTCTTGTATAGTTAAAATTTAATATTTGTTAGTGTTAAATGTCTAAAGACAAATGACTTGTCTGTCAAATGTTGTTTGATGGAGCAGTTTTATTGGTTTAGAGGGCCATAATAAGTCATCTAAATAAAAACCAAACAAAAATAATAAATCATTATCCACTAAATTAATCGTATTTGGGAGCTGAAGATTGTTATATAAAGATTAAACCTTAAAAATAAATAAAATGGTTTGATGGCAAAGCATTCTCTTTCAGGCCCTTTTTAACAAAGCATGTCTATAGGTCAAAGGTCAAACTGCTTACCGATTAAGATGTGGGGAAGTGCCTTATCAGGAGAGAGGAGGTGCAGTCTGGGAGTTTAGGACCAAGATGGCAGATTGTGGGCACACTAAGGGCTGGGGCAGCTCCCAGGGTCCTATAAGTGGTCTAACCCCCCCCAACCCCCCCCCCCCCCCGCCCATGGCCTCCAGCAAGGTGATGAACTGCACAGACCCCCCCACCCGTACTAGAGCATGACATCACAGAACCCATGTGTCCTATCAGGGTGCCAGGGTCCTAATGGAGGCAGAAGGGCGTGAAGGAGAGCGTGAGGTAGATGTGTGACCGCCAATCCAAATGATGGTTGGATGCAGGAGAGGGCGAACAAAAGGGGGATGACTTGACCTCATTCGTACCAATGTAGTGTGACAATTAAAGTGGTGTATTCCATTGAGCAAAAGTCTTTTGGACAAAGTAAAATTGGAACATTTCACCAATGGGTCATTTTTACAGTAAAAAGTTAAAGGTTTCGTACATTTGACCTTTTAATGTGTAACTGTAACAGACAGAAAAGTAAGATTACAACTAAAATTAAGAAAATAGTCTGAGAAACTCTAAAATGTATGAATAGAAAGTGATGTGTGTAAAAGAGAGGAAAAGAGTGACGGGTCATATTGGCCTTCAACTATTCCTGTTCCTCTACAATCAATGAGGATTTTCCATTAGCAACCAACAGCATGTAACCATTGACTGTCAGAGACCCGCCGACCAGACCAGACCAGACCAGACCAGACCAGACCAGACCAGAGCCAGCCAATGTAATAGGTTTCAGTGCAAAAACAATTCCTAGAAATTGCCATGATTGGGCTTATATCATAGACGAGATCAGCAATATCCTAGTTACCGGTTTGTCCCCATCACTGATGTGACTAATCAACCTTCAGCTTTGGAAAATGAGGATCCTCCCTTATGCAGTCGTGAAATGTACATAGATATTTGAGGTACTGATCTCTAAGATATTTTGGGCCTTTCGGTTATTGTTTGGTTAATAATGCAGCTCTCTTGGGTGTTATTTGGGGCTTTGACTGTGATTAAGGGCTGTTTATATACACTTGACATAGACCTTTGCAGTTATCCTCTTTATGAGTATGGCGCCAAGAACTGTTATACATAAATCTTGAAGCATTTTGCCTAAATCTTGGTGTAAAATGGCAAGATTTGACGTAGACGTTCAGACTGAAAATTATTTCCCTCAAGAAATGTGTTTAAAAACAGCCTGATATGTTGCTTTATTAGTTAATAACATTAATATATTGCACGTGTAACTCCCTTTCCTTCTTTTATCATTTGTGTTCAGCGCTGAACTTAATCATATTTGTGTCGTAGTTCCATTTTTTCATCTAGGATTCAAACCCTGAATGGGTTTTGGCACGAGCTTCTGTTATCACTGCTCATCATTTCTTTCTCAACAAATAACGGATTGAATAAATGATTAGAAAGAGCAGGCAGAGAAATAAAACCAGTGGCAGACAATATAAGACAGCATACAAGTTTGTGTGTTGTTGAAAATGTCCGTTTTAATCTTTAATGATCTCGTTCCTGCAGCCTGGCTCCTTGAATCTGTAAAAGGATGGTGTTTATTTATTATGTAAAAGCTGATTTTCTACATCGGCCCATACAAAGTAAATGCCAACTTCATGGTGGCATGAGAGTAAAAGTCAGGGGGGATCACTCATGTCATTAGAATTCATTCTCCGAGCACCATGAATCTCCGTCCAACATTTCATGCCAACCCCTCCAGTAGTTGTTGTGTTGAGATATGTCATTCTGGATGATGGGGATGAACCATTATCATTATTTCTTGGAGGGAGCTTTAAGGTGTACTCTAAACTCTTTATCGGCATAGTTAAGGTCTTTTGAACTTCTTAAAGTGAATGACCTCTGCTGGGTAAATAGGACTTCTAGTGGGTAAATGGGACATACAAGCTCAAAATCCCATTGACACCTCTGTCCTCTGCAAATCTCACAATTTGAAGCTGCTGCTGAAAACAGGCAAATATCAACAAAGCTCATAGTTGACGTCAACTATGTGGTTCCTCCTTATTTGGCTCTGGTCTCTCTTTGTCACACCCCAACATTTACATAGGATACCCTACTGACCTGAGGTCAGCTTAGCCTTCTGAATCTACGTCACGCAGATCCCAGGAATTTTATACATTGTTTGTCTGCTATTTAATTACTAAATTCTCTTCTGAGACTTTTTTATGAGGTCAAATATGTGCCGTTTTTACGAAAATTGATGGCGAATTGCAAATTTTGTCCGACTGTGTGTTCAGGAGCTGAGCAGGCTAACGTGACAGCGGCCGGAGCTGCCTTGCCGGCCAGCGTGCCCTCCTTCACGGGCCCCGGGCCCGCTGTGAGCTAGACGGAGCTCCGTCACTGCCGGCAGCTCCATACCCACGCAAAGTCACCATTTCTGGGTTGCTGGACTACCAAATGCCAAGGCCCTGACGGAGCTCCAGGGCCTGCAGCTCGCTGATCTGCCTCCCCTCTTCCTGCTAAATACCCGGTGTGTGTGAGTGAGAGTGCGGTCAGCTATCTTGTTACGTAAGACCTTAGTTTAGCTGTAATATAAGTGGCGTGACGAAATTCAAACTGTAAATATACTATAGTTATGCCGGCAGCTGGCCCCCGCCGCTCATCTAAATATTCATGAGCAGACCATACAAGGCAGAAAACCTCTCGTTCCAAATGGGGCCAAAACACAAGGATCCCTTATGCATCCTTGTGTTTTGGCCCCATTTACAATGTTACATACCCTATTAGGCGACCTTAAGGAGCAGTGTAAAATAATCTATTTAATCTTTGTATCACCCCTTTAAATGAAAATGTGAAACTCAATATATTTTTCAAAAGATATTAAAATGAAAAAATGCCATAAGGCTCTGTATAAAAGAGTCTTCAGATCATCTTGTGGAGTATGAATGTAAAAGACAATAAACACGCAGAAAGGAAGCTTACTTACACACAAATGAATGTAATCTAAAAAGAAATATAGACGCCCCTTAGAACCCTTTTCCTTTTGATAATGTCTTCTTTTGATGTTGACTTTATCCCCGATAGCCATAACTGCAGCACTCTTGTGTCATAGGAACAATAAACCTCCCATAAGTGTTCATCCCTCTCTAAAAGCCTTCGCCCAGAACTCTAAAGCTGCTCCACACAAAGCAACTCCATGTTCCTAATGGAACATATTGCCTGACCCTTTCCACTGATGTGGTCAATACAGCCAGTAATGGGTCCACATTGCCTCTCGGCAAAAACCGATGATGAATAGGCTTCTGCTTGGTGAGGAACTGTGTCTGTGGCTGACTCCTCTGGGCTCAAACACTGTGTTCTGCTTTGTTGCTGTACAAAGGAACAAGATACTGTACCACGCAGACGCAAGATATTTATTTGTGAGAAAGTTTAGTTTTTGCAGGACCACCAAAGAGAACACCGCAAACACAAGGGGCAACCTATCACACATTGATGAGCAGCCAGCACTGAGTCACGCTGTATTTCCCATTTTAATCCAACAAGCTGTCTTCTGAAGGGGATACATGAAATATTAACCCTATTTTTCTGTAGAGGTTTGGTAAATAAACACTAGTTAGTACAGAGAAAGTTATTGGAATAACATTTTGAAAGCAGATATATTAGTTCCACTTTTTCTACCACTATGAAACAGCCTTTTCGTGACCCTGATGCTGCAGATCATTGTCTATTTCTATTTTTTGGCCCTTTTCTTGCAGTTATTAGGTCAACTATTTATAGGAAATCCCTTAAAGTCGAGAGACAAATAAAATCAGAAAGGACTAAAGTGCAGGTTCCTAAAGGAACCTTTACAAAATGTCAAATTAAAAGTGAAATACCAAAACCCAAGCCCATTTTTGTTGGTCCTAATCTTTTCTAATCATCTAAATGTATTTCCAAAATCTCTAACATCAGGCTGTATTTTCTATCAACACAAACACGGCATGCTAACCAATGCTTTCCTGTTGTACTGGTGTTTAGGCCTGCTGCCGGTACCATTGACCTCACTTTTCTAAAGAGGGTCTTTAGTTTTGTCTTTGGTCTTTAAACCTGCATAAAACAGCAGTGATCACTCAAAACGTGACCTCGGCCTAGCTCACAATGTTATCAACAATTAATAAATGGTGTATCTGCCCAGAGATTTGGATCAGCTCCAAAATCTAATGGGTTCTTTCTTGGCCTACGCTACACTAAAAAACTGGCCTGTAGTTTTCTGTAATCCTGTTGACCAACAGACCAACCCGTCCAAGAACATAACCTCCTTGGCGAAGGTAACCACAACCAGCCATATAGATTTACTTAGCTTTTAGATATTGGTAAGCTTTTTATTTTGGCTCAGTGTCATGGCTCGCACCAAGCCCCCTCCCATTTTATTTCAGACTGGTCATTTCTTATGGGGAAATCAAACAAATGGCAGTTTTTCTTTTCTTTTTTGCATTTACAGCCCCGTTTTGCTGATGAAAAACCTTTTTTGTGGATCAGTGTTGTCGCTTACTTTCCCAGTATGAGACACAGAGGTGTTAAAAGTGACACAGTCTTTCTCAGGGTGACGCTTCAATCCCAGGATTACCTTGGCGGTAATACAGGACGAAACATTGCTATCGAGTCAAAACAAATTATGCACAATGGAAATCTATTTTAATCAATTCCCCTGGAACAATCCCGATAGGATTTAGACTTGTACCATCCGATGAAATCTGACATGTTAAGATGTCGGGCACATACAGCTGTGAAATCAGATGAGGATGATTATGAGCAGGGCAACCATGTGCTGAACTACAGAGACATGCGCCAGGGGATTATTGGTAGGGTAACTGCAGGGCAGGCAGTGCAGGAATACACATCTGGAATGGAGATGGTTTACAAAACAAAGGTCTGATGGATTAATTGATGGACAGATGGATGCATAAAATGAATGAACAGGAAGATGCATAAACTCATGGATGACTGGTGCATTGCAGCGGCAGAGCAAACCATTTTCTTAGCTCATCCAAAGAGTGCAGTGACAGAAATGGGAGTTGACCATGCCAGAGGATGGAGACGAGACACACTCACACACACATGGAGGAACATCACCGAACCTCAGAAGGACCGTTTTTGACACTAGTGAAGTTAGAGGGCCCCTTAACACACAAACACTCGAGATGACCTCGGGGGCCTCAAGTAGAAGTAGAGTTGACTGGAACAGCCAAGCTGCATTTATTAAATATTCAAAAGCTGCAGATATACTGTAAATGCATGCAGTAAATAGTGTTTATCAGCCATTAATATTTAAGTCTTTTAGGTTACCAGAGATCCTGAATAGGAAAAATGTAGTACAGAAAATGGATTATTGGTATTTAGTTGGGCATAATTAGACAAATGTAGGTCGTAGGGTTCCAACTATAGTTTTTTTTAATTATCCATTAATCCATACAATCATTTAACTGAAAATGATTGAAACAATTAATCAATTATCATAATAGTTGCTGGTTATTTTTGGTTCACCTAAGAGGGCTCTGCACGTTCACGGAAGGCTTGTATCGTGGACGCGCAGACAGTTTACTTGCCTTTTTGTCTTGACGACAGATTAGGAGCTGATACATCTTATCTATGTCCTTGTTGCTAAACACTCATAGCCATGCCGTTGCTAGTGATCAACTGTCAATCAAACAGATATGGGGACTATAAATTGAGTTTTGTTAGCTGTTGCTGCAGCATGGCCACCCACTGGGTTTACTGATCATACAGAGCAGCATATACAATGAGTTCTCTCTCTCTCTCTCTCTCATACTTACTGGCACACACACACACACACACACACACACACACAGCCTTCTAGCGGAAGCTGCCAGAGTGGCAGAACCAGTTGCTTTGACAAAGGACACAAGTTCCCCTAGGTGTCAGTAAGACCGAAGCTTTGATGCCCTGAATATACTGGAAGTGTCACTGTTTGCATGCTGGTGTGTGCTTGAGAGTCTGTATAGTGTATCCAGAGGTCCTGCGTGGGCTCCTTATACTGTACTTGTGAGGACAAAATGTGCTCATAGAAAGGCCAGGGTTAGTCAAATTGTAAATGTAGGGTCAAGGTATGATTTAATGTGTGTAAAAGATAATATGAAGCTCTTTTTTTTGTCATGGTCGAATGGGAACACAGCAGCATATTCGGGCAGATTTAAGGATTTTTGATCAAAATCTATATGACCAAAAAACAGATAAAGTAAAACAGATTTCATCAGATTTGGGAATATTCTGATGTACGAGGAGTATCAGACAGACAACATGTACTGTACAGTTAAGTGCTAGCCAGATGGAGATCCTGAGTCACTTGAGTGAAGTAGTTTATCTTAATGAAGCTAAAGTTAAGAGGAAAACATTGCTAAAAAGTGCTCTGTGTCTGTTTTATCCTGTCGTTGTATTATCAGGCTGGTGTTTGCACAGATACACTCTTAGTAGCTGCTCTCTTTGGTCTTTTAGCATCTTTTTCTACTCATTTTGGATCATCCACAAGAAATATTTGCAGTACCTTCAAACCGAGGCTCTGTAACCCATCCATGAATGGCCCTACGGAGCAATTTAAAAAAACATTTACAGCATAAATAAACAACTTGATATTTATTGGAATGCTGTATGGGTATACAGTATATTCTGTATTATTTAGTCAGGGATCAAATCAAACATATTTCTACTTTACCAGAGTCTAAATAAAGATCCAAACCCACTGAATGTGTAAAATGTGTCTGAAGTCAGACAACACACAAGAACCCAGATGAGATGTAGCTGAGACGGAGCCGTACAAGGCTAAGCCATTTAGTGCTAAGGTCTGCATGAAATTATAATGGGCTGCTTCATGTATTAATAAAAACCTGAGCATTGAGACAAAAGCCTCACTTGTTCGTACAGTATCTGCCGACATGACGTTCTGGACCGTGTCTGATTTACTAAACCATTATGTAAAAATGTAGTGGGCCGTGGCCACACACACATTCCTCTTGACTGCAGCACCATATGTGGAGCGGTTCCCTTAGCCCATGCATGGCTGGCTTTCATAATTAGCAATGACATTGTTAAAAAAAAACTTAATTAGCAATTTCAAGCATATCTCATCTCCCCTCAAGTAAAGATCCAGCAGTTTTCACAGCTGCATAAATGTGTATAATGCAAGAAAAATGAAAGTAGGAAAATGTAAATTGAGAAGTCATGTTAGGACAGTGTTTGAATTAAAACCTCATGAATTAAATTGTCACACCTCAGCAGGGAGGTTTTGTGATCTGTAGTCCTTGCCACCATCATCATCATCATTGTGTTGAAATTTGCATTCTAGTCTCTGAGGGATACTGTAAAGGAGGAGGAACCACTCAGCTGTGGAAGATTGGAAACAACCCTGCAGCTCAGTGCTTTTTATAACAGGGACATATTTTCATTTATTTGTTTTTTAAGTACTGTACTGTCAGAATGGCTCACAAGTTTCAGGAATATTTAGGAACAAATGTGAACACAAGTTAATAACAGCAGGTCTTAAATTTATCATTAACAGCCTTCAAAACTCAACGTGACCCTGGTTATAAGAACATAGTGTGGGGTTTAATACAAGACGAGAGGTTGTGAAATTGTAAATGTATTCCATGAATGGATGTCATTTTGTAAGATATTTAATGTAGTAGTATGTGGTCTGATTCAGTTAACACGTCTGATGCAGCACACTCCCTTTATGTTGATTGTTGAGGTTTAGACTAATGATACTGTACATCTAGTGATGTGGTCCGGCCTCGTTCCACTGGTCCTGTTCTGGATCTGTGTGTGCTCAGCAGGAGGAAGACGTGATCTGAAGTTGGTTAACTTATGATCTTGGTCTTGCCAAAGGACAAACCAATGTTCTGCAGGCTGCTAGCTCCCCTTGGTGGAGAGAGTCGGTACACTGGAGTAAACAGGATTCCTCTGCTGTAACCTGTTATTGTTTTCATTAGGATGTAGAGATACAGTGGTTAGCAGCAGCATTCATTAAATCTGGTTTACAGTTAATAAAAGATTCAAATGATCAGCGAGAAATAAACTCCAGAAACACTCAAATATCCCAAACTGCCACATCATGATTCCTCCTGCTTTGTGTTTTATTCAAACTTTAATCCTTTGACTTGAGGGCTTTTTCTTTCTGAGCTTTACGCTGCAGAAATTCAGTAGCATATTCCAATAAACAAGGGAATAATGTTGACTTTTGCCAAAAAAGTAAGAAATTGGAAAGCAGTAAAGTGGAACTTTAACAACAAAGCCACTCTGACTGCAACGAACTGTGATGTTTTCGGTGGTGATGGACATAGCTTTTTAACTTTGGTGACAAGTTTTTAATATGAGCACAATGTATAACATCCGGGCTGGAAATACTTTGGGTTGCTGCAAGTTAGTCGATGGTAAATGACATTACACTATGACCTTTGAGACAGAGCTAATCCAGTTACTGTGGAGGAAACAACAAACCCAGCCAAAGCTCTTTAACTAGCGTCTCAGCGTCTTTAACTCTATTCCAATATGGTTACGTTATATTTAAGTTACTTATTTACATGTATGTTATTGTGAAATAATTGATTAAATTAATTTTATACTAGAGGGACATAACAGAAATAGGCCTAGATTTAATTCCATTGAACTATGGAGTGCAAATTATAAAAAAAATATTTTGTTTTCTTTAACAAACTAAGTTTAAAGAGACAAGGAACCTGCAGATGATAAACTTTACCAAAAGATTTAGGACTGAAATAAGGTAAATCTTATAGGAAATCTTATTGGACAAAAAAAATGTAATGAAATAACCAATAATATAAAAGTTAACTGGTTGTTTATAGGAGGCCACTGCATCTGCAAGATGTAGATTATAGATATAGATATAGATTTGTTGCAATATTTTTTGGGGGTAAAATAACATTACTAATTACAACCTTCGTATCTGTTCTGCAGTTTTCCGGCCAGCTTGAAAACTTTAACTTTTTCTAACTTTTCTCTTTTTCACCGCTTCTGCGTGTCTCTGTCTTTGTGGAAAAAAAGTCCTTTTTTTCCTGCAGATGTTTCTGCTTTTTCTGGGGGATCCCGAGGCGTTCCCAGACCAGATGGGATATTTAGACCCTGTGGCATCTTCTTGATCCTCCTCCCAGTTATAAAACAGCCGCAGGGAGGCGTCCTGAGCAGATGTCTGAAATCAGCTGTCAACACAGGAAAACACTGGTTCTGTGTATGGATAATTTATTTCTCATATCTGTGACCCCATAGACTTTGAAACAAAGCTATAACCTGTCTCCACTGTCCTTACATTGCCCATTAGAGTATAATTACCCCCACTTGGAAGTTTTCATGTTTTATTGTTCTACAATATTGAACCAAAGTAGACTCAGTGAGGCTCTTTTACACTAATCAAACAAAAATAAGCCAATAGAAAAAAAACACATTAAATATACATTTAATTCAATGTTTAGAGACACTAAAACATGACAACTTATCTGCACAAACTGCTGAACAGGTTTTAAACTGTACAGGTTGTGCAAAACCCAATAAAACAGGATGCGAACACTCAAAAAGTCTCCATGAAAACTAACCAGCGTGTGATTTTTGAGTGAGCTGTTGATCATGACACGTACAGGAGAAGCTGCATGCTGCGAACAATCAACACGAGTTATGGGTGGGGAACACAGCTAAAGGAGATTAGAGTAAACAAAACTAAGAAAGAAAGCCAAAATTCAACTTTTTTGTTGTTTAATTGATATGTTCCAAAGATGCAGTGTGTCATTCTCATCACATTCTTATTGTATTACATCTGAGTATGTGGATTTCTTGTACACAAGCTGACACACTGCATACAGGAACAGGAACCTGCTGAAAACCAGTTTTTAAACTGAGTCAGGCCCGTTTTTATATTGTAATGAAATGTTACTTTTTCAAACTTTCCTGTATAATAAATATATGAAATGAAATGAAATACAACTAGTACCAGCAGTGCTGGAATGGGACTAAGTTACATTAACTCAAGTTCTATCCTTAGTAACACATTTGAGGTACTTTACTTGAGTTTTTCCACTTTACCGTATGCTACTTTATACTTCTACCCCACTTCATCTCAGAGGGAAATATTAAACTTTTGTATTGCAATACATTACAGCTTTAGGAACTTTTGTTTTTAGAAAACATGTGTTTTATAAGTTCATGTTTTGTACTTGAATATAAAACTATCTAATGTATAAAATCAGCTTTACCTTGACAACTTCAACAATATACTTACACATGAATGCATGAGTAATAAGACAATATGTTAAAGGGAAACATACGGGGGTAATTCTTTAGCGTTTCAATGCAGGTCTTTAACTTGTGGAGTATTTTCACAGTGTTGTATTACTACTTTTACTTAAGAATGTAAATACTTCTTCCCCAGCAGCTCGTCTGGGATTGGTGTGCAGCACTCTTAGCTGCACTAAATGGCGACACCACGTGGCAAAAGGGTTACTTTAGTGCCTTACTACATGCTAAATGTACTCTAATAAGTACTAATCCGATAGTATTCTGTTGTTTAATACTCACATAAAATGCTGTACTTCAATCAAACTGACTTAAATGCAGTTGCAGGTTGTTTTTATAGGTTATCTTACTTTGTGGATCTTTTTATTTAATGTTTTCAGAAGTAATAGAGACTTTTTTCACCCGCAACAATGCATTTTATTATTGGTAAACTGCATATTATTAAACCCTAATAGTCTGGAGAGATGCATCCATAATTGGAGAGGTGTTTTGATGGCTGAAGTACTGTAACATTTCCTGATGAAGTCCATACTGCAGACATGCAACTTTCATTTGACAATGATGAACAATGTGCTGTGCATCAGAGGGTTGTTTTTGATTACGGTGCAGCTCGATCTTGGAAACCAAGAGCGAAACCTTGTCTTGATCTTGAGTCAATATTAAATGTCAGATATGTCAAACTGTATGACTTTGCCGTGAAATAAGTCAAATAAATCATGTTGAAAGGCTTCAACCTGAAAGTTAATGATGTGTGAAGACAGTCACTGAGTAATTGCTGCCCTGCAGCTTTTAAAGGACTTTAATAAACAGGTATTTATTTTTGACACCAAATCTGGGAAAAATGCCAGTTTACACCGTCGCAAGAGGTCGGGAGCATGTCTTTGTTTATGGATTCAATTTTACAAGCAAAGTCAAATGCTCCATTTTATAGACACATGGCTACCACACCTGAAGTTATTATGAGAATATAACGAGCAGAATATAGGCTTCTGCTTCATAATGAAAATATATAACCCTACCTCATAATGTTAATATAGGGAATTTCTTATTCTCCATTTCCAGTGTTTACAGGCTTCTAATACTTCAGTTCAATAATGGATTTAAAGTGATATTATATCAGCATCAATAGCATCTTTTATGTCTCCTGTGGTTCCTAACATGAAGAGCCTCTTCAAGAGCTAACAAGATACATTTAAATGTTGTTTTTTTTTACTTTTGTGTACTTTTTGAGTATTTTTGTTTGTATAAAAGTACTGTGCTGTGGTGATCATGCTTTTTTTAAAGACTAACAAGTTAAATCAGAGGTCAAAGTTAGTTTGGACTTTTCTCCAATATTTGTTTTTTAGGATACATTTTATTAATTTTATCTCTTTAGGCCTTTGCAATGAATGGGTAATTGTCTCTTTAGTGGAACTGCTAAACATTTGAAAAGAATTGGTGTGTTTAACAAGTTTATCAGATGTTTAATGTCAAACCGTAATCTTTTAAGCAACAATATCTGTCAAAAGGAAAGTACACTATTCCATCTGAAATGTATAATAAAGAAGCCTACACAATGGCATAAAATAAAAACTAAGTATTATTTTCTTTTTTTACGAAATTTGTATTTTGAGTTAATGTAGGCTACAAATGAATATAGGATTGTTTTAATCAAATACTGCAAAGGCATGTCAAATGTAATCTGATTACATAATCAACAGTTCCCCTGTGTGTGTGTGTGTGTGTGTGTGTGTGTGTGTGTGTGTGTGTGTGTGTGTGTGTGTGTTTTGCTGGAGGAGTAGCCTTAGCGCCGAAGCCTCCTGCAGACAGATATGTTCTGCTCCTCCAGGCTTATAATCAGTCAGATTAAACCTGGAGACGCCTTTGCCGCTCCAGCCCCTCCCCGTGAGCCCCACTAATGTCTTCTTCTCTTTCATTTATTGAAATCCTCAAAACAACGCCGACGTGTTCTTTCTCAGCTGAAGCCGCCCTGGCTGAGCTGTCCGCGGTGCTGAAACCTCCCGCGACCTTCCACCTGGCTGCCGCGGAGAGAGGCACATATTCCTGCGTCTCCATCTGACGTTTGACGCAAAATCGAGCCCGCTGGATACATGCAGAGGCGAGGACAATTGGCGGTAAAGGGTCCAACTACCTGTTAGCTTCCCCGGGCTGCGCGACTATGCTGCCTCTGCTGCGCGACGCGACTGAGAAGTGTCGTTTCAGATTCATTCTGCGTGTTTGAAATCGCAGTTGCACCCCTGCTGACATACTTTGCGCAAGTTGGGAGTAAAACCAACGCAAGAAGAGGAAGCAGTGCATGCTTTGGTTGTAAGATGGAGGTGATGTAGGAACTGTTGGGACCCGGTGGGGAAAGTTCCAGTGAAACGCAGGAGAGTTAGAAGAGGGAAGAGGAGGTGTGTGTGTGTGCGTGCGTTCTTGCGTGTTACGGACATAGAGAAGGTTATGACCGCGTCTCTTCACCTGCACCTCGGGCTGCTGCTGTTGCTGGCCTGCTGGCAAACACCAGGGATGGTCGGAGCAAGTGAGTCTCTGTTTGGTTTCTCATTCTTAATGTAGTAGTCATCGTCGAAGTGAAGTCAAGGTGCAGAAATCTGGCAGAATGCAGTTAATAAGGAGATTTCTGTCCCAGGGATATGATGTGTGTTTTAAAGGTGCTTACATGCAACAAATGCAATATAAGCAGACAGTTGTCATCTATAAATATTAACCATGTATGTGCTGAAATACATGTTTTTGTTTGTCTCTCCAACTTATCTGAAAGTGGAATGATGATTTCTATGCAATGTGTACAGAAATAACATTTTTAACATCTATAAACACCACTATGACTTTCAGAGATGCTGACGGTTAAGGGGATGATTCAGTTGTTACTGAGGTCACTTATCGAGGAATCCCTTTACGTTGCTTTCAAATGTTTGGACCTTATTGATCATTTTTACCAAATCTGGGAGATGTTTTGTCAGTTGCAAAACAGACATATTAAAATGTTAATCTTCATGCTGGACTTTGGAGAGAAAAAGGAAGGAAATGGATCTGAGTCCCAGTGTTCTCAGTGCAAGCTGCTTGGTCTCTCTCATCAGGGGCGGCTGTGGCTCAGTGGAAGAGGGGATCGGAAAGTTGGGGTTCGATCCCTGGCCCTGTAGTCCCAGGTCGAAGTGTCCTTGGGCAAGACACTGAACCCCGAGTTGCCCTTGGAGTGTGAATGTGTGTGAGTGTGTATCTGGTGAGCAGGTGGCATCTTGTACGGCAGCCTCAGCCACAGTGTATGAATGATGAATGGATCCTGTATGATGTAAAAGCTCTTTGAATAGTCGTTGAGACTAAAAAAGAGCTCTATAATAACTTCATATTTACAGACATTCTGTGTTGGTGGATTTTATCCTGCTCTTGTTTTCAAGGTTTTGGAAAATGACATGAAAAGATGACCATATTTACACAGTATTTATGTGAATATGGTCACGTTGACAAAGAGGACAACATGATGCTCGTTGTCCTTGTTCTCTGTTCGATGCATCTTTAACCCTTTACCTGCTGGTGCTCCAGTCAACATAACCTCATGCTGTGCAAGCAAACATTGCTTAAACCCAGATCACTTCATTTTAAATTCTAGTGTTGATCCAAACGTTTCTAGAGACAGCAATGGGTATGTTGGCTACATTTTAGAGAAATCTGATCAAAATCACATAAACAGCCATGATTTCACTCTGGAAACATGAGGCAGTGTCGAATAACATCGTCTTAATAAACTTAAAACTACTAAAGTTGGAACTAAAAGAGCAAAGTGGATGCACAGCTTTACACTCACGTGTGATTTGGGTTGAGTGGGGGGGTTGCTGTACTGTATTTACACTATACATTTCAACAAGACAAACAGCGGTTGTAAAACTGTTAAAAACGTAGTTTAATGTCTATCACGGGATAAGGGTTTTAAAGCTCTCTCTCTCACTCTCTGGCCAGTTTAATTAGCGGTAGCAGCAATGCACTTTAATCATCCCACCCGCGGGTGGGACTTGTGCTCCTTTATCTTTATAAAAGGTTTTATGAAAAGCAACATTTAGCAAAAGTCACTGCGCGTCTTATTGGCTGATTACCAACAGACGACTGATCTGCTTTTACAAGGCTCTGTATTCATTTAGCCAATGAACTGTGCCTTGAATATTTCTCCACATGGCCTTCATGACAGAAACATCCCATAATAACGGGAGCTCAGCATCCTGCTGCTCTTTGCCTCAGGTTAAACGGCTTTCATTCATGAATAAAACTAAGGGGTATAACATCTTGTTCAGTATTGGTTTTAAATCACTGGAAAATGTTACGGAAGGCAGGGCAAACAGATTGATTCACACAATGTTTTAGGAGAAATATCTTTATTAACATGGAAACATTGTTTTCCAACAATAACTTGGTGTCATGTTCAGCCTCACCCAGCACATCTCACTGTGGGACAACACTCTACTTTCCCAATTCTGAATCATAATTTGATTAGATTAGATAATACTTTATTTATCCCACAATGGGAAAAAAATCCTCTGTTACCGCAGCAGTTTTACACAGTAAAAAGCTAACCAACAAACAAGCGATGGTATTTACTAATAATGGTATTTACTGCACATGGGAAACAATAATGAAGGAGTTGCATTATTGACTACGGTATGATGTTTACTGTGCTGGTACTGCAAACTAAATGTCTACATTGGCAGTGAAGGTTCTGGCAAGTTGTACTTTTGAGATGCACTTGAATATGCAGGATATTTATCTTAAAGAGTCATAAATCATTGTTGAGGTCCATTTGTGTCGGAGTGAAGCCCACCTAACCCGAGACTGTGTCATCACCCAGACCAGAGTGTATCGAGACTGAAACATGGCCAAGACTTTAAGGGGTTGAGACAGAGACAAGACCAAGACCAGTGCGAGTCCCACACTGCATGCTTGTGGATAATGTTGAGCATGTGGCAAATGTTAACCACAGGCACTACTCAAATTGATCTGAAAGATCCACATTCCCATAAAAAACACCCACAGAAAACAAATTAAGATTCTTCTTCATTCACCTCTTTTCTAGGAGGAAGTGTATTATGAGAAAAGCCTTGATAAAAGAATGAAAACACAGCCGTGGTCTTGAGACCGAGATGAGACGGAGTAAATATGCTACTACTATGATTTAGTAGCTGTTCTGGAGCTTTTAGTTGAGTTGGCTCAGTTGTCATGGAAGTTTAACATGGACAAGAAGTACTTGTATGCTAAGAAGTCTGTCATGTTTGCTTAACAGGCTGTTTCATGTGCTTCAGTGATGTATTTTGTAGTATTTTGCCGTCATTTGATAGCAATAGTGGAGAGATGACAGGAAATGAGCCGCGGCCCCTAGTCAGATTCAAACATGTTATGTTGTAGTTCATGGTGGGCATGGCATCCCCTCCGACTCCCCAGGCAGGGAGCAATTTCCTCACTATGTCCTGCATCGCCACAGTCCCTGACAGCTACCATACCGTAGCTGCTGTTTGTTTTCAGACCTAAAATGCGTCTATTTATTTTGGAGAAGGGGCTTAAAGACAGAATCTGCACATAAGCAGCACAAAGGGGAACATACAACTGCACCCGGGAGGTTTTCATTGAACAGACGCAGGGCAAAGAGCTTCTTTAATCATGCAGGGAGGACTTTCTTTCTGCTTCACATCACTGCGCCTCTCATCGTTGATTGTGGTAATTTGTTGTCTTTGTTCACTCTGATCTCCTCTGGAAACCTGATGATTTCAATGATCCCATGGTCTCCTTTTTGGGGGGTTTCTTCTACCTGGGTTGTTTCACTCTTGCAGCATCACTTTGATGGGTTCTTGTGAAACGTGACTGAAGTCGACAACCTGAGGGTACATTAACATTCCCAGGTAATTGCTGACATTTGGGTCAAGATCAAAGATGTTGTGCAAAATGAATCAGAAAATGATTAGCAACTTTCAGTTGACTTGTAGAAAAGTTTTTAAAGTCTTATCACGTCATGTCTTACCGTTATGTAATCATAGTCATGGAAGGATTGCTGAGTGGGCCTACCGATCACAGGCCCCAGGGCCCAAGGAATCATGAGGCCCCTGTATACTGACTGAGTGACTGTATACTGTTGTTGGAGAGACAATCAAGCAAGAGACAGAAAACGAGTACAAAAAGAGAGAATGACCACAAAAAGATGCAAAACTGCCACAAAGAGACATAAAATAACCTCAAAAACATGCAGAATTCCAACAAAGTGACACCATAATTTTACAAAGTTACCACAAAAAGGTAAACAAGTGACCGCAAAGAAAGACAAAACAGCTGCAAAGACAAGTAAAGCTGCAAAGAGACTCGAAATGACCACAAAGAGACACAAAATAACCACGTAGAGACTTAAAACGGACGCAAAAATATACAAAGTGAAGCCTTTTTACTTGTCCCATGCCCTACGCCCATGATCAAACTGTGTCGTAATCAGCATGCACAGGTTTTTTCTGTATCTCAAGCACACACACACACACACACACACACACACACACACAGGCAAGGCAGCCATCCGTCCCAGAGAGAGTAGGGAGCCATTAGTCTGATTAGACTGTCTGAGTCTATTAGCAAACTGAGACTTGGCTGTGATTTACACTCCGAGTCGTACGTCACAGTCACTCTACTCCAGGAGAACTGATGTAAACAACAGCTGTCACGAGTCGTGTTGTGGTGGAGACACAGTCGTTGTTGTCTTGCTTGGAGCTGCAGAGAAACACCATGCTGGATCAGACAAGAACATGTACATTTGGCTGAAGCTTTTGTCCGTCTTATAGTACAATAAATGAACAGAGCATTGTTTGAAGAGATCAAAACACTAGGTGTGTGTGCGCATGGGTTTTTCTAACCTTCTTAGGACCAAATAAGTGCAGAAGGATGAGGGTATCCCATCTGTTCCTCTCTTTTGCACCGTGTTGTCATTGTGCCACTGTAGCTTTATGAGTCCACTAGTTGCAATAAGGATAGCAAAATATTCTTAAATACTCGTTTTTTGTAATATTTATTACAAACAGATAATTAACTCAAACAGCTTGACATGTTTTGTCTTGTATTTTTAAGATGTAACTCCATTTTGGAGTACTTTTATAGAAGCATGCATCATATATCTAAGTGGGTATTTTTAGGAAATAGACTAGCCATTTGAACGTAACTAAAAATATTAAAGGGTACCTATTCCTTTGTACTTTGAATGTGCAGAAATTCTGAGATTTTGGCAAAATGAAAAAGTCTTTTTAGTCATAAATGCTTCTGTGTCTACAATTATTCAACGTTTCCTGGAGTCATAGAAAATGGTGACTTTTTTTTAAGCTCAAACTAAATAAGAGACAGATTTATACAAAATCTGGAGTCTTTAGTTTACTAAAAGCTTTGGGAAGCAGATTTCCCGGTCTGATGAACTGAAGAAGAACCAATGTTATCTCCTACGAATGGTGTTAACGTTCTACTTAACATTTCCAGATTCAGGTGATGCATTTTAAGACGTAACTGGAAGCTTCAGCTATAATTTCTTTTGAAATGTTGAGATTAAATAGAACAAAACAGAAATCCTGACTTTAAGTTAGATGTGAAAATACCTTTATTATTGCTTGGTGATGGCAAAAAAAAAAACAGCTGCTTGCTGCAGGATAACACCTAAATAAACACCTTTTGGAAATATTACAAAACAAACTTGTTCATTCATTCACTAAAATAATTGGTATTAATGTAAAATCAATCCTTGATCAACACAGGATAATACAATTTGAGTTGTGGAGTAGCAAAGCTCTTTCAGGGTTTCATTTCTGTGTTTTTTAACAGTTTTTCTTCTATTGGGAGGGTTGGGGGTGGATGTAATTTATGTTTTGTTCCATTTTGTGAAGGGCGAATTTATATCAATATAGCGTGCGTGCGTGCTCTTAAGTCCACCTGAACTGCTATATTTCACAATTCAATCAATATACCACAGTCTCTATATACCTCTATGCTTTCCCTCCACCCTCTCTCCATCTCTTACCACTCCCTCCGTCAATGAACTCTCCCCCCCCGTCCATCCATCTCACTTTGCCCTTCGTCTGCCTTTTATTTCAAAACCAAAGATTGAAAATTCACTCGCCATCTCTAGATATCTGCCCGAGATAATTGCTGTCTTTTCCCTCTTTTCCCCCTCGGACTCATTCATCCATTGTTCTGTCATATTCCTGTCGTCTTTCATCCTCCTCTTCCTCTCTCTGTCGTCCTCTCTCTCATCTCATCTCCATTTCTTTCCCTCTTCCTGACTCCATCCAAGCCTCCCCTCTCTTCCCCTCCCCTGGTTTGTATAGTGTATTTGCATAGGTCTACTCGCTGAGTGTGTGTGATTGCAGCCCTGGCAGATAAGGGCCGTTGGGATTTAGCAGCATGTAACATGATGGGAGTTTGAGGGGGATCTTAGCTGTCATTGGCAGAGGCAAGGGAACGTGTGTGTGTGTGTGTTATGTAGGTGGAGGAATGGGATTTGGTTTGTATGTCCTTTATTCTCTCTGTGAAGCAAACATCCTCCTAAAAGGTCCTTCTCTGAATAGATGCACTAAATTGCCAAAAGTATGTGGATGTGCTTATGTGGGTGATATGGTGATATTTTAAACAATGTTGTGCTTCCAACCATTTCCTCTTTATACTTGACACAAAAACCAAAATTGCAAAGCCAGCTCCATAAAGAGATGTGTGTGTGAGTGGTGTGTGAGAACTTGACCTAACATGAGTTATTCTGTTGAATAAGTTCTGTTCCAACTGTGAGCCGGTCTTTATCGTCCAACATCAGTTGCTGAACTCACAGAAGATGGATTCGCACAGTGAAGCAATGTCTTGCATTGCTTTACTGGGTGTTCAGACTGAAAACAGCCCTGATTGCAAAGATGCAGCAGGTGGTTGGTGGAAGCATGTTTGGATCCCTCCTTTGTAGCTCTGTTTAATACGTGTGTTCATCCCCACCAACCACCAAGGCAAAGTCCTTGTTAGTTTTACTTACCTGGCAATAAATCCTTTTCTGATTTTGATTCTTCCTGAGGTTTCTTCCAATCTTTACCTATTAAATGTCAAGTTTTTATATCCAAATTGAAGGTTAGGGACATAGGAGTGGATTGTGATTTGTGATACTGGGCTATATAGATAAAATTAACTTGACATGAAATATAAGACCATTTAGAGTGACAGATTTTTGAATCAGAAGGCGTATTACTGTAGATGTCTGAACGTTGCACAGCAGTTTAAAATGGCATGCAAGGATTTTACAACTCTGAAAAGTACCAGTTTCAACAACACTGGTAAATGGTAGAAAAACACATCACAAAGTATGAGGAATGTACGTTTGCATGCACTTGATTGGCCAACGCAGCGCCCTACTGAGTGATGTTGTATTCAGTTGCAGCAAAAGTCTGTATTTATTTGCCAATACACTGTATAGATGTCAGTAAGCAAACATACCTGCCCATACCTGATTCTTCTGTAGAATTTGAGTCTTAAAGCCCACGATACACGTTGCACGTTTCACCTCACTAGTGAATCTGTTTGTTTTTGTTCACTTGGAACATTTGAGCCACTACATTTTGCTTGCTGAATGGAAGCAAATCCCTGCAGCAAGGCTCTGAAATCTTGCAGAAAGTGTTTAGAATAAGGTGTTGGTGAAAAATAAATCACATATGGGTGTAATGTTTGGGTGTCCACCTATTTGTGGCCATGTTGTGCAGCGTTCAATCTCAGAGAGTGATTCAGAAATGACGAAATTCAGCATTCAACATGAGGTTTCAAGTCAGTTCCTCCGAATCAAAGAGCATTTTCTGTGTCATCCATTTAGCTCAGGCATTCAATAATTATACAGAGAGGAATTAATGAGCACAGTGACCAGATTTTACGCCCACAGTCTCAGGAAATGGACCAGAATGCATTGCAGCCACAGGACAGGTTGCTTTTTCTCAGATGAAATACAAGCCTCCCACTTTCTTGTTCTTGCTCATAAGCCTCCCCGTGGACTGTCAAAGGGCATTCTGGGAAATGTTGGAAAGACACAGACAGATTGAAGGAACTTGATGCACTCTATCACATATATTTGATTATCTTGTATGACAGTTTCAAAGGAAGCATGTTGATGTCAGTTTGATTGACAGACTTGTGGTTAGCTTGTTATCCGGAGATAGAGTTTGACATTCACGCTCTCACACCAAGGAGCCCGACTGGAGTCTTTCTGGTTTTTTAGTCTGTCTACCGAACGCTTGGTTGGAGAGGTGGTGTCAGTGCTGCCGCCTCCAGCAGCCCGGAGCACTTTCATTTGTTTTGACAGCAAAAAGGCGGCGATGCTGCTGACATTTCTGCAGTGGTGCAGTGTAACTAAGTACATTTACTCAAGTACTGTACTTAAGTACAAAGACCTTCCCAGAGTCTTTTCTTTTCATGCAACTTTCTACTTCTCCTCCTCTACATTTCAGAGAGAAATATTCTACTTTTTACTCCACTCCATTCCTCTGACAGCTCTAGTTCCTAGTTACTATACAAATGAAATTTTTTGCACACAAAACACACATATGTGTTTATAAAATAGGAGGTTTTATGTTGTTTATTATAAATGAAACTAGCCAACAATATAACGGCCTACGAGTCCAGCTGAGATGATTGGACCATTAAACACTGTTTGAATCCTTTACACTTTCTACAATGAGAACTTTGACTTTTAATACTGTTGTGTACATTTTCCTGATAATACTTACATACTTTTACTAAAGTAATATTTTCAGTGCTTTACTTGTAGCAGAGTATTTTTACAGTGTGATATTTGTACTTTTACTTTACTTGCACTTCTGTTTGTGTAGTATCAGGATGCAGGAGAACCACAGACCAAAAACAACACGATAAATAAAAAGAAGACATAATTAGGATAAAGAAACATCAATGACAGATGGAAAGAAGCTAATTTAATTTGAAAACATAAAGAAAGAAGTAATATAAGTAAGAAAATCTATATAGTTGGTGCAACTTGTTTCATAATTAATAACTAACATCTGCGCAGCATAATGAACTTAAGATACTAGTAATCCAAATTAAAACTTAATGGAATACATTTGCGATAACCACTAATGCACACCTAAGTGTAAATCAGATTGCAAAAGACTTCTTAATAATGATAAATGAATAATATGCCAGAGGATGTCCATTCTCTATAAAGAGTCATGAGTTTGTAATGTTGGCCGACTTTACATGACACAATCAGCTTTGCAATAATATCTCAATCGTGCGATCCCAATGTTAAATTAGATTTCCAACACCACTGACAGAAAGCCAACCTCAATAACCATGGCAACAACAAGCGTGTCCCAGCGGTGTGCGTCTGGTTTTGCATGCAGAGTGTTTCTGTTTTTGGGTGCATGTGTTCTCTAAATCTGCAGTGCTTCTTTGTTTCGTCCTCTTTAGATCAAATATGCACACCAGCTGCTGTATCATCACTGTTTCTATTTCCTACCACAGAACGTGAAGAGCATTCAGATTTCAGCTGGACTTTAATTTGCCATAATGCAAAACCTCAGCAGTTGAATGTCCCTTTTCAGCCTTGATGCCCTAATTGGCTGCTGCGCCGACGCTGATAGTGTGTGTTATTTTATTTATTTTTTTAAACCACACACACAGAAACACACCGGCATATATGCATTGCTCTCTGCAGCAAGAGAAATGGATGGGAAATGTGGATTTGCTATTCTTGTCCTCCTGCACTAATAGAAGAAGTGATTGGATGAAGTGAAGTCATCTATAGATGAGTCCATCAGATCTTAAATCATCACCCAGACGGAAGAGGGATGTCTGCTCAGCATTTCTCTCTGGGTTTTATGTCTCATTTGTCTTCCCTTTATGTC